>CM040459.1:31246065-31269606 GCA_022758105.1 Pangasianodon gigas
AGACGTTCAACAATCACATATGGGTGTGATGGTCAGGGGTGCACATACTTTTGGCCATATAGTTACATCATTGGTGTAGCAGTGAGAGCTGATTATGGAGAATAATATTGTGTCAGAACCTTGTGGTACAACCTGAAACAGCTCTAACAGTCCTTGTGTGTTTAAAAGGTGTATAATGTCACTGCTTTAGCTGTTTAAAGCAGTTGACAGAAATGCAGCACTAAATGCGGATGATTAATTGTAAAGGACTTTGTAAACAGTGATGGTGTTCTTACAGCAGCGGAGTTCAGACGCTGTTTGGTTTTAAAATCATGTAGATGCTCAATTCAGAGAAAATAACAAACACAAACTGAGGGACGATGACAGGATTCAGGTTCGGAGTCAGAAGCTGTGCTCTTTTATACAAAATAATTGAGCAATTTTACATTTGAGATAAAATCATGAGAGCAGCTTTGATAAACAGATTCCACACAAGCACAGAATATTTTATTTTTCGGACCTTTCAGATTGCCACAGAGATTTTATATAAGTCACGCAATAAAACTGAAAAACTACAATATTAAGAAGAATGAAAACGGAATGGAAAAGAAAAATCTCACCTCAGAGTTTATGATTATATTAGTACATGTTTCTTATGAACTCATATCTGTTAAATATCAGAAATCATGTGTTCTGTTTTCATTGGCTTTGAATTTCAGGTCAATGTGAAGCTCAAAAATCTCAAACACCACACATTAAAAAGAGAAACAGTTGAAAATAGTGTTTAATCATTTCATTCGTTTTCATTATGAGAACTATCGGCAAGATTAACAAAAAAAAAAGCCCTAAAAATAAAGCACAGATTGGCTGCAGGCTGTAACTTTTAATGTTGTTAAAATAAGGGCTTTAACACACATCGCTTCATCATGTGCACTTCATGCGCACTCCTCTGAGTGCTTTCCTCCCTCCTGGCGTTTGGCTCATGTTGACCATCTCCATTTGTCACTGAGGGATTTCTGGCCAAACAGGGATAATGGAGATTAAAAGCATTCGCAAAAAAGTGAAGCCTGGTGAGTAAAGAGCTTTTTTTTTCTTTATCTCTCCTCTCTGCTCTCTCTTATTTTATCTCTCTGTCCATCCTGATCTATTCAGCAATCTGCTGCTGTCGGGCTTCACCAGCTCAACGTCGCCTCCATCGCAGCCTTGTTTAATGTAAATGGTTAAGTGTAAACGTAAAACTTAACATTTAATGTAAACGTTACATTTGCGTTTATGTGCTACTAATAAAATAACAGCTGGTTCAAGTGACTGAGTTTTAATGAAGACTTTAAAACTTTAAATTTTATCAGCGTTCACCGTAAATAAAACGCCTCCGTGATTCTGTTCAAAGTGAACAACGCTGCGCTGAGCAGGAGATAAAGAGCATTCACAATTTATTTTGTTTTCTATCTATTTTGTTTTGGAAGATTTCTTCATGTGGATAGTCGTGTTATAAACAGTATGAGCACTGAACACAAACACAGGCTCTGCAGCAGAACACAAACTGACGGCTGCTTCATCCTCCAATCAGCTGCTTCTGTATCAACCAGCAAAATGTGCAGAGACGGAGAGATAGAAAAGTAGAGAGATGAAGAGAGAGAGAGATGGTGAGAGATGGAGAAAGAAATGGAGAGTTATGGAGAAAGAGAAATGTAGAGAGATGGAGAGAGATGGAGAAAGATGGAGAGAGATGGAGAGAGAGAAACTTACTTTCCAAGAGCGAAACACTCGAGTCTCACCGTCGTTCCTTTAGCAGCCAGGACTGTAGGAAGAAAGTGCACCTCAATTTTGGGCTCATATTCCCCCATTACACCTAGAACACACACACACACACACACACACACACATTGATAATCAGAGTTTATTCTGAGTTTCATCTCCATTACAGCTGACACTTCTCTCTTCCTCTCCTCTCCGCTCCTCTTTTCTCCTCTTTTCTTCTCTACTCTCTTCTTTTGCATCATTTTGTCTTTCTGTTAGTGTAGCTGATGTGCGCAGGAAAAGCACACATGAAGACTGTTTGTAAGTTTCTAGTGGCGTCTGCACTGATGATTTCCTTCCTCTGGTCTTAGCCTGAGGGTCTGCTTCCTTTCCTTTTTAATTATTCTGTTAATGAGGCATGTGCGTCCATTTCCTGTGAGAGATAACGTCAGAGGACATTGAGAATTTTTCAAATTCAGAGAAAAGTCTGCCACTGGGGAGCTTTATTACTATTAATAATAATAATAATAATAATAATAATAATATTATTATTACTGTTATTATCATCATCAATAATAATAATAGTAAAGTTGTCTGATGTGAACAGCACATGGTTGAGTTCCTGTGTGTAAGCTGCGGTTTCAGAGCTTAAAAACATGTAAAGTTATTTTATTCATACAGGACGTCAGTTTATTCCTGCAGTCAGACTGATTTAGACTGAAATTGTAAAGAAATTGAATTTCTCATGCGGCCTGTAAAGCGTGCACAAGAAATGTGAAAACTGCTTCAGTCTTTCTTTTCTGAACTCCTTTTCAATTTCAATCTCCTGCTTGTTACACATTTACAGCTCCCGAGCAGCACTCTCTGTATAATCCATTTTCAACATTTTACTATTTTATATTCTGCACGTATCATATTTAATGTGGGGAGAGGCCGACATTGATAGGAAAGAGTCTCGGCTGGCTGAGCTGAAACAAACAGGATGTCGCAATGCCTATTTTCAAATCCCAATTTTATCCATTTATTAAGATTACAATGGGCTTGTTTGATGCAAAGCAATTTTCCTTTTCTTTTGTTGTGCCATGCAGCATAATTATCTGATAAAAGTCCAGGCCTCCATCAGCAGCTCAAAGCTTTTAAAATATTGCAGCTAGTGAAAAAATAAATAAATAAAACATTATCCCATCACTGGGCTTTATGTCTATTTTCTAACAATTAAAACCAATCCAGAACACTTTCGGTGTAAAAACACAGACTGGAGCCACGCTGGGAGAGGAGTGTGTTTGTGAAACTCAGTGATTGTGTAAATTAACTGAATTGATATTTCACTTTACAATTACAATTCAACATGTAGGAAAAAGTTTTCACCCCCCCAATGGTTATCTCATGCGTATTATAACTGAGAGGATCCAAAAGCTGACTGATTATAAAACATCAAAATATAATTACAGAATGATTTATTATTAGAGAATATAGATAGATATTCATATCACATTCAAAAAGAAAAATGCAAACCCAAACCTTATATTTTGATCTTTTTACTTACTTATAATTACTTATAATTTTTTTGAATATGGAGAAACATCTGTGACGCGTTACGAGCGTTTTCACACTGGGTCTGAATACTCGAGTTCGTACTCAGGACCGATTCTGGGCTTGTTTGTGGGCGGGGCTCAAACTCACAGGTTTGCTTTCTAGAATAATTCCTTCTAAACCGTGGATCCGTCACATGCATTTTCCATATGTGACTTTTGGGCACGCAGGTTTGCATGTTGGACAGCACTAAGTTCATCTGTTTGTTGTTGTTTATAATTTTTCTTTGCTACCAACACTGTGGTGAAGAACACTTTTTGGATGTATAGCAAGTCATCATGCAGGAATACCTACAAACAAAAGCTGAGCTAATTTCAGAGCTTCAGTCTTGTGAAAGTCTGGTTTTATATATCAGTAACCATAACAACCCCTTCCCCAGGATCACAAAAGTAGAAACAGGACATTAGTCCATGTGCAGCGCAGAGCACGGAGAGCTTCCACGCACAATGCAGACCGCACCACGGGTGTGTGGAGGTGAACCTCAGACCACTGATTTCAAGAGGACCAGGGATCGAGCTCGAAAACAGTTTTCACACTTCACCGAACTCTCGGTACAAACGGCAGCAAGAGTGAAAAAGGCAAAAATGTGGAAACGACTTAAATGTCTTGTTGCTTTAAATTACATTTCTTTCTCTTCCTTATTTTGTACTGAAGGTGTGTAAACTTTCTGCACTCAGCTTTTCAGTGTATTTATGTTCTCTTATCTGAATTTATAACATTATGTGAATTCTGTGAATATCAGATTGCATCATTTTAAAAGACATTGAGAAAGTGGTCCATCTTATAATTAATATTTACAGCAAGATGCTAACATCGTGATGAGACTTAATAAAAACAGCAGTAAAGAAAAGTCCTCTTATAAACGAAAGTTTTGCAATTTAAAGAAAATGTTATATTATTTTGGCATTTGTAGAGGGAGAAATCTGGTCCATTATGCGAAATTAAAAACAAATCCTTTTTTCATTCGCTGCAAAATAAACAGTTCATTATATGTGTTTCAGCAGTAAGAACCCTGAGAGGAAAGTCCTCCTGAGTGAGTGATGAATGATGAAGGCCAGCAGCGTGTTTGACCTTAACTTCAGTCCTGACAGACGTAATGACCCGATAAGAATCAGAGCCGATTGGAGGAGACAGGAGATCACAGGACCTGCAAGTGTTTTTGGCAAACTCCTGAATTGGAGAGCTGAAGGATTCTTTAAGAATTACTGTTGTTTCTGCAGCACTTTTCTGCGGGATGATAAATCAGGAGACAGGAGCGATGGGGCGATGAAGATCCAGCACTTACCCCAAGGTGCAGACGTCTGATTAAGATCATCTCAAAGGTGGAAGGACAGAAGCTGCTCTGCACAGAGAATCATGTAGCGCTAATTTACATTCCAGCTGACAGAGAGAAGCAGATTTAAAATAAAACTGCACTGTCCTGTGTCTCCTGTGTCCCTGCGCTACAAGAGTCAGAACTCCAGCTCAGACTAATTAATTTAAAAGTTGTAACTGTAGCTGGATTAATTGTGAAAGGCGTCTGTGGAGGGCGATACACCTGGCCTCGCCTGTAAGCATTTCTGAAGATGAATGTTGTTGTTGATGCCCTTTTTAAGCCAAACTTTTTTCTCTCTGTTCCAGCAACTAATCCAGTGAACTCATACAAATGATCACAGATGCTTTTACAAAGAAGCAGCAAAGCTGGAGATCAGCAGAAATAAATTCTCTGTCAGAAATAAATTCTCTGTCAGTGGCACAAACACAATGAACACAGAGCAATGAACGATCGTCAGTGCCTATGGTTAATGTTGACATGCCTTGACCCAAAAACTCCCTCAAACAAGGACAAAAATGCAAATGACAATGCCTGTGCAGCTGCACTAATGTTGCTATAGAAAATTAATTAACGTCTTCTGACCAATCACAATCCAGAATTCAGCAGCATTGTGGAGTAAAACTATTAGAACTAACACATATTTCATTCTTTTTGCTTGCCTTTTTCTGTCGCTGTTCCACTGTAGATTTTGCTATAGGTGTTGTCTGCTATAGCGCCCCCTAGCGACAACAACATGGAGCTGATTTTCCATCTGTGTTTGTGCACTAGTGTGTGATGTTTCAGGGCTGATGCAGCCGTCAGACTGAACATGATGAAAGTAAAGGGAAAAAGGACACAAAAAACCTGAAGCTTCCGGTAGCATTTAAATTCACTTTGCAACAAGGTCATCTAGGTGAACGTTAATCCTGTGAATCTGAGAGCCAATACACCGAAGAGGGCGGGGCTTTCACAAAAAGGGTTGAAGAACCCTTGAGGAACCAATTTTTGTAAGAGTGTACCATTACATTTCTTCTGAAATCACATGACCCCAGGCCCACCAATCATCACCTCATAATCTGCCAAAAATAAATAATACACTCGGAACACTGCTTGTCCCTCTGGAGGAACCTATCATGTTGAAACCTATAAGAGCGAGAGCTCCAAGCAAGATAAGAACCCTTAACAATCCACAGAACCCATGAGGAACCCTTAGTTCCACCAGTGCAGTGAGGAGAACTCTGAAATAACTCCAGCGTTATAGTGAGAGAAATAAGGAGCAGTCAGTAGTTTGAGTTTGTTGGTGCCAAAGTCATTTTCAGCTTTTTAGGCTGCTGATGGTACGAAGGTTCCACACAGAACGGCTGCCAACAGGATGATGCATGTGCTGGGCTGCAGGACGGATAAAGATTCCCATCAGCTCTGTTTGTTTTTCCGGGTGACTAACTTTTCCTGAAGCTGCTTACAAAAAAAGAAGAAAATGTATGTGCTGTTCTCTGACACGTTGCCTGAGAGGCTGTTTACACAAGGACATTTAGCAGCAGCACTTCACCAACCTGTGGCTCAAACACATCCGTATGGATTCCTCTTCTCCATCTCTCCCTCCTTTTTTTAATGAGAAGCCCAAATCAGGTTTAGCATGCTAATGTGCTTAGCACTCAGTGTGTTCCATGCAACAAGGTCATTTGAATCCTGCAGTCAATAAGGAAGTTTGGTGTGTGTGTGTGTGTGTGTGTGACGATCCCCAGTGACCTCCAGACATCAGTGATTGTCTCTTTCCACCAAGGTTCTTTCAGATGAGCTGCACGGAGAAGGAGGACGGCGATGTCTGACTTTGAGCTACAGGTGATGAGGCTCGTCTGTGTATTCACATGGAAGAAAACGGCCTGAAGCTTCAGCGTGAGTGAGAGTTCGGTTCTCGATTGGCCCCTGGGAGGACACTATAAAAAGATCCAAGGCCCGTTCATGAACAGGACCAGTGATTCGATTAATTTTGCTCTAGAACATGATTTCCCTGGTGGCCACTCACGCAGGAGTGCATCGTAAGCAGAGACAGAAGCCCTAAAGCTAAAGATAAAGCACGTCTCTGTGAAGAAAGGCAGGAAAATGCACAAAAACTGACAACTTCTTCAACTGATGCTTTTCATACTTCACATTTCTTTCAGTGGTAATAAAACGTCTCACGTTGTGTAGAGAAAGGAAGGTGACAAAGCTTTAGTTTGATTTATTATTTCTAAAATGCAGTATATAAGCTTTTAGAGTTCTGTTTGTGCAGCACAAATGTCCTGACATCCACAAAAACACGAGCACCACGAGGACAAAGACACTAACAGCTTTCCACTGCCTTTCATGCTGTATATCCATAGAAACACGGGTTCCTCAAGGGTTCTGAAGAACCTGTGAAGCGTATATTAGTTGCTGTAGCTAGTCCAGTGAGCTCCTTCAGCTAAACAATTTACATAAATGTGTGTGATTAGATAAACTGAAACAGAGGATCTAATAAACTCAGAGTCGCTGAACTACAGCGATTTTTCTTCACATGTTAATCAACTCAGCTACAGTATTTTTCTACAGTGTTTCATAGTCATGTTCACTAATTAGTAAAATTCAAGAGCAAAGAGAAATAAGGAAGTGTTAGCTGAGTGCTAGATGAGTGTTAGCATCGCTGTGTGTTTGTGGTCACTGTAGTTTTTCTGAGTGAGAATAAACCCTAACTTTTCTCATAAACTCGGCCTGGAGTAGAATGGCACAATCGTAAAAGGTTTCTGATTTCTATATAATCATAAAGTACTGGCTGTATATTTGTACATGTGTGTGTGTGTTTGATCTCACCATCTGTTCTGAGTGTCAGTGGTGTAGGAGGACTCAGAACCCGGGCGTTGGTCACCATGTTCTTCACCAGGCAGATGTAGCTCCCCACGTCTGAGGGCTGCACCTTGGAGATGTACAGGTTCCCTGTCTGTTGCGAGATGAAGCGTCGGCTGTCCTCAGCCACAAAAGATGGAAACTCGTTGAACACCCAGCTGTAGATGATCTCTAAAGATAGGCAGTCAGAGTGCAGGTGAGACGGATGAGTACCGATGTGTACACCTCAAGGAGAACCTCACTGTCCTCTAACAGACTCTCTGGGTTCTCTGATTACAGCAAGGCTTTTAAATAATTAATCCTGAACCTAGCAGTGTGTGACTGTCATGTTTTAGTTTATAATGTTTAAATCTTCTCTTTTTTGTTCTCATCTCTCTTATGTTCTAATTTCTGTGAGTATTACTGTAGCACTGTAAATAAGAGCTGGTTCTTAAATAAATGAAATGCAGGTGATGTAGCCCAGAGCGCACTGTGTTCTTATGTTACTTGTACTGAGGTAACATTAAAACACAAGCCTGAGAGAAATGCTCAGGTCTGAGTGCTTACTGACTTTTAAACATTAAACATTAAAAAGCCCTGCAGGATGTAAACATGGATATCATAAACACACGGGTGAAAAAGCTACAAGTACAGGACACAAACAAAACCAACAGTGTGTGTACAGCTTACAGCCACAGCGTTATTCACACTCTCTGTGAAGAAACATGAAGACAAATAATTTAGAAATACATTTAGCACGTGTTTAATCTGAAGAGAAAGTTAATAAAGCCTCATTCTGCTTGACTGATCACAACAACGGCCTCTAACGCTTCATTCATTACTAATGTGTCCTGAAATATAATTTAATTTAAAATTATTCCAGACAATTTGAAATGATAAGGTGTTTCTACCGGCTAGTGCCACGCCCATTAAGAGGTGCCATGTTATAGCAATATAACAAATAAAACATAATTAAATAAAGGAATGAAATAAAATACAAAATGTTTAAAATAAATGTTTTAAACAAAAATATTTAAAATAACAAGATGTTTAAAATATTTCTATATGCACATGGTTCTGTTACTGTTTTTTTGGACTGAGTGCAGCATTGGACATTACTGACCACCATATTGTAATAAACAGTCAAATTCAGTTGAGTATCACAGCAATTTGCCCACAATTACAATTTCCTTTTTGTGTTGAAGAATGATACATCATACTTTTTATCCATTTATAGCTGCATTAATGCAATTAATGGAGTGTCAGTGAGACAAGTTAGTTCCTGTTGTCTCTTACATAATAGCAGCTATAAACAGTCTTTCCCTCACCAGCCTCTCTTTTATTCTTTCTCTTTAAGTTAATGTTTTGTTCTTTAGTACAAAGAGGATGTTGTCAGGAGGTAACACCCGCATAATTTTGGCCGACACACAGATTTTGAACGTCACAATTCCTGTTGCGGCGCTTCGTCAACATTAACACAGATGTATTCATTTCTGACCACGAAAATATCAACTGGAGGAGAAAAGAAAAAAATTACTTAGGGACACAGTGATGCTCCAACACAAAACTATTCGTGTGTGTGTGTGTGCGTGTGTGCGTGTGTGCGTGTTTGAAAACAGAGCCTGTGGTGCTTTATATAGTAAAACAGTGATGTTGTGATGGATTACAGCTATTACAGTTTTGCCTGTAAGGTTAATTACTATTTGGGCGTGTTCTGAAAGTGAGGCACTGAATGAAATTTATTTTAGGACTCATAAATATACTTGGAGGTTAAATTGTCTTCTGTTTTGCTGGAATAGCTTGTAGGAGGGTTCAGGCCCATTAGCAAAATAATTGTAAAAATAAAGTGGCAAAGTAATTGAAAATAATTTGGAATCACTGAGATGTAAACAGGATATTATTCTCACTTTTATTTGTCTGACACGACACAGAAACTCAAACAGAGATGTGCTGGAGTTTGAACATCCAGAAAGCTGAAAGTCAGTGTGATCTTAAAAAAGTTAAATCCTTATTTTTACACCACACTGATTTGTGATCTCTTGATGCTGCACATGTGATTGTGCTGATTGTTCCTCTTAATCTGAATGAAAGTTGTAGAACATTATCAGCATTTCCTCTTTGTTTACTGCAGAAGCATTCACAAGGCATTTAATCCCGAACACCAGATGAATATTTATCTCTGAGTGAATGGCAGGCTGCAGGAGAGATCTGAGAACACTCCTGCTGTGATGAGAAATTACAATCACAGAGCAATAATGAACAATAATTCTTTCACTAGCCCCAGTTCTCTGTTCCTGAGTGTTGGAGAAAATAACTGAACTCCACAACGTTTTGAGTTCACAAGATCCAAACACATAAACCAGTGTGATTCATTGTGCTTGGCATTCGCTGTTGATGGCACTCGTGAAGGAGTTTTGTTTATGAGATAAATATTCATTGTTTATTCAGGTGACATTGGATCCTGTGTCTGAGAAATTGAATGTGAATCTCTTAAAAGGGCCGCAGTTTCTCAGATTAATCACCGCCCAGACGAAGCGGCACCTGGACGTCTGACAACACTCGATATGCAAAGGAAACCAATGGTGTATGAAATTCATGCAATGATTGTACAGCAAATAAATCAGTCTGGCAGGAGAAAAATACTCATTTAGTGCCTTAGATCAGCGCTGTCTAACTTCAGTACAGGAGGACTGGCATTCATCACAGTTCGTAGATTCTCTTCTCTGAAGCTACATTCACATTACAAGCTTCTTTGCACAATTATAATTTTTGCTCAGATTTGGTTATGTCTGTCTTGACGGTTCACACAGGACAACACGTAACACGTGATACACATCTGTCCTTAATGTCATTAGTTACTGATTCATGCATAGGAATAACATTTCATGAATGTATCAGTCAGGATTTAGGCCTCATCATAGCACAGAGACAGCGCTGGTTAAAGTGGTAAATGACCTACTGCTGGCCTCTGATCAGGGTTGTGTCTCCTTGCTTGTGCTGCTTGATCTTACTGCAGTTTTTGATACCATTGATCATGCTATTCTCCTCGATAGACTAGAAAATGTTGTCGGTATTAAGGGAACGGCCCTTTCCTGGCTCAGGTCTTATTTGACTGATCATTATCAGTTTGTAAATGGTGACTTCTCTATACATACTAAACTAAAATCTTGTGTTCGCCAAGGTTCTGTTTTAGGCCCATTGCTCTTTTCTCTATATATGCTACCTCTGGGCAAAATTATCCGTAAGCATGGTATTAGCTTCCACTGTTACGCTGATGACACACAGTTGTATGTTTCAGCAAAGCCAGATGACAGACACCAGCTTAATAAAGTTGAGGAATGTGTAAAGGACATTAGACACTGGATGGTTATTAACTTCCTCCTACTTAATTCTGACAAGACAGAAGTACTTGTACTAGGACCACATGCAGTTAGAAGTAAACTTTCTGTGCAGCAGTAAAAGGGTCTTCTGGCTCTCCCTTTTAGTTACACAGTCATAGCTTGTCTTCCAGGATTCCCTGCTTGCAATCTGCACACAATGTACATCCTCTTAAAGCAATACAGGATAAAAGCACACCTAATACTCTCTCTCTCTCTCTCTGTTGAGCTACACATGTTACTCCTGCTGCCTGATGAGATGTCTACTTTCCTGTCCTGCCTGGCTCATCCTGATACTCTACTTCTGCTTGGAGTCTTCTTGACATCACTTGCTGCTGCTGAGGATGGCCCTGCATGGATAGCCCAAAGTTTAGTTTGAGGTTGCTGTGGATGGTACCACACAGATACCCTTAAGATGACTGTGGATGTTCTTACTTGGACAGCCTAATAATTGCACTTGCTAAAAACTGCACTTGCTAAAAACAAGTCTCTTTCATTAATCAATGGATAACTTCACCTTGGATATTATAGACTTAAAGCTAAAACTCTGCTGAAATCAACAATGATCCTGAGGCTTATACTGAAGATCTTTCCAACACACTTAGCACTGACACTATAGTATACAATTGTAGAAGAGTAATATATATTTTATATTCTCACTATCCAGTGTCACGCAGAAGAGGATGGGCTCCTTTTTGAGTTTGGTTTCTCTCAAGGTTTCTTCCTCATGTTGCCCCAGGGAGTTTTTCCTCACCACCGTCACCTCTGGTTTGCTCATTAGGGATAAATCTAAATCTATATTTGCATTTCTGTAAAGCTACTTTTTGTCCATTGTTAAAAGTGCTATATAAGTAAAACTCAATAGCATTAAATTGTATAGATTCTATCATAGTGTTGGTTTGAAGCAGGGTGCTTAATTGCCATGATGTTATGTGACTTGTGTAATCTCACAGCTACTGATTGTTACAATTCACCCTTTTCTTAAAGACATTTGCCTTAATCACTGAGACAAATCAACATTTAACACTGAACCTACCAGCTTGTTTACTTCACTCCTAGTAGCAAACCGCTTTCCTCATTGACACAAGAGCTACTGAGAATACCTATGTAAGACCAAGTGACCTTATCACCCATAATGTGCTTGAATTATTCCTAAAAGTGCAGGATTGCTAGGTTAGAACAGCGAGGACTGCTAGGTTAACTTGAGTCTTTTGCCTCCTTGAAGTAAGCCATCTGTTGTAGTGGTGTTCATTTGTAGCTGTACTTTGCAATTTTTTGGGGAATTGTTTCACTGTGCAACTTGGTTTTGGTTCCTTCCAGTTTACCTTGAATTGATTCCTCAAATATTAATAAATCACCAATTTCCTCATCTTTCCACTGAATATAGTCATTGCTGTTGCAATGAAAGTGAAATGACAGTAAAACATCAGGAATGATTTTGACCTCTTAAGTGGAGTAGAAGGGGGAGGGTGGGTTCAGCAGAGGCACAGCTGGAGACCTGGTGTTGAATTGGTTGAAGAACTGGTTCAGCTTATTGGCCCAATCTGTACTTCCCTCAGTTTGCTCATTGTTGTTCTTAAAACCAGTGACCAGCTTCATACCACTCAACACATCCCTGGTATTATTTGCTACATCTTCAACTTAAGTGACTTTTTTTAGGAGTCTTTGGACTCCCTTATTTTCACTTTCAGTTCTCTCTGGACCTACATCATGCTCTTAAAACTCTCTTCTTTTTGTTTGCCTTCAGTTCACTGGTTAACCAGGGTTTGTTGTTTGGAAAGCAGTGAACCTCCCTGGTGAGAATGATGAAATGCTGCTTTCAACACAGAAACTGACATAGTCTGTGACACAGTTAGTCATACCATTACTGTCCTCCCCATGTGGATCACTGATAACATCCCATTCTGCAGTCTCCAAACAGCCACACAGAGTCTCCACCACTTCAGGAGTCCGTTTCTTAACTGTTTTTTTAGGTTGAGGTTGATGGACAGCTGTGTAGCTGGGCGTGAGCATGACCAAATTGTGGTCTGATCTGAGTGGGGGAATAGCAGTTTACATGCAGGTTACGTACAGTAATTTCAGTGTCTTGTTCTCTCTGGTCGAATGTATAACAAACTGATAAAAAGTAGGCAGAGTTGAGGATAGAGGGACATGGTTGACGTCACCAGAGATTGTCATAAAAGCGTTGGGGTGTTGCGGCTGCAGTCTTGCAGTGACGCTGTGGATGTCCTTAACAGTAACATGTCCAGGATTACACCATCTGTTGTTTACGAGCACAGCAAGGCCCACCTTTCCTCTTACCACTTTGTTTGGTGTCCTGATCCACCCATATCATCTGAAAGCCAGCAATGGTAGCATTAGCTGCATTATGCTACATTCTCGATATTCTCTTCAGTATTTTGCCAATTCTCCAAGTTCATCCATTTTATTAGCCAGAGGCAGCACATTCCCCAGGATGATTAATGGAAGGAAAGGTTTAAACCGCCATTTTGTTGCTCTTTGTTTTGCTCCAACATTGCCTCCTGAGCTCCTCCGGATCTGTATCCTATCCCTGGGTAACAAAGCAGGTTCATGTTGTGCTATCAGCTGGTCCAGAGTGTAAACTATGCAACCGAACTATGGGAGTTCTGTGATTGCTCAGCGGCCAAGAAAAGTTATAAATCACATTAAACACTAAAACAGCAACACTAAGCTCCACTAAAATGACTATCTTAAAAAACTAGACTCAAGACTACAGACTATACTATGGAAAAGACTGAAAACTAAAACACACTACACAGAGCTATTACAACAGGCTGCCACTAGCACAGCACCCAGAGTTGGATCACATACAAAACTGGCTCAGGTCTGATTTGAAAAGATCGGATTTTTGTGTCCACACAGTCCTGAAAAAAATCAGTCTTGTGTCACATTAAGGCAGAAAATCAGATTTCTGTCACTTTAACCTCGCAATGAGACGGCAGCTTCACACACACCTACAGAACCTGCTAATGAGCTCAAACAGGTTTCAGGAAAATCACCAAACTGTGCTGAACTCCAGCCTCCAGGAATGAAGCAGGAGAAATCAGCAGTGTTTTTCCCCTCACCTCTGCTACAGGAAGTCAACATGCCCAAAGCAACATCAGGTAAAATGGATGACGTGACTCGAACAAACTTGACCTGGATTTCTTTGATGCAGTGTGACTCATTTCAGTTTACTGATGTAAAACAAACATGCATTATATTCTCAGCCAGAGAGATGGATTAGTCTGTTGTTTGTAATTTAATTTCTAACTCCATGCATAAGAAGAATGCTAACTATAATCACAAATTTGTGTTTGAGAACAAGGCCATGTTAAGCCGAACTGTGTCCTGGGACTGACGAGTAAATGAGCTAACACACAAACAACAAGTTTAGCTGCTGAAGCTAACACTGAGTCCAATCAGATCAAATCTTAACAGAAAGAATTATACAATCTGTGGTTCAATTCAATAAATATTATAATTTTACACCACTCTGAATTCTGGATTCTGATTGGTCAGAAGGTGTTGATTAATTTTCTATAACAGCAGCTATTACAGTAGGGCAGCTGCAAATCACAGGTTTATATTAATGTCCTCCTTCTAACACATTATCATTTCTATAGCAACAGCTCATTCACAGGGGCATGTACACTGGACAACACTAGGTAACTATAAATGGATACAAAGCACGATTTGTCATTCTTTAATAAATAAATAATCATTATCAAATTGCTGTGGTATAAAAGGGATAAAACCCTTGGGGACATGCTGTTATAGGAAAATAATCTTCAGGGTGGTAACAGTAACTCCACTTCATTAAACCACCCTACCATTGATTATTTTCCAATAACAGCATGACACTGAGTGTTTTATTCCTTACATACTGGACTAACAATTCATTTGTGACAAATATTGATTATGATTGAAAATGCAGTTAGTTCCTGTCTCTCTCTCTCTCTCTCTCTCTCTCTGTCACACTCTCTCTGGTCTGAAGATAAATCAATATTGGCATTTTCAGTTTGTAGCATAAATGGCATTGATTCATGTTTATTATCTTCACATCAGTGATTTACATCAAATAAATATTTAAAGAAACTGTTTAAATGACCTGAAAAAATCAGCTGGTTTTTATTTTTTATTTTTCTTTATTTTTCTTTGAACTCTAAGAATGACATTTTTGCCTGGACAGTAAGTGACCTAGCAAACTTGGCATGTCCTGTCGTGCTGCAGTGAAGAAAACGTTCATCATGTTGAAAGCTTTCACCTTCACAGGCAGAGAGATGTTCAGCTCTAAGCCTTGGTCATGTGATGTGCAGCAGTGGAGCAGAGATGATCCTGATAGCAGTGATGATAAAACAGAGCTGCAGATAATTTAAGGTCAAGCGGAAGAACAAGAAGCTGCACACGTGATGATCCATTAGAGAAGAATATTAGACGGAGCATTTGAGATACGCTCGTGCAGAAACAGAGATCCCTGCTGTGGGGGATAATTGTCTGTGTGAGAATCTGTTTCATTCCTAATGATCCGGTAAATTTGAGTCCCTGACGCTGAAGCTTCATTCCAAATGTGCTCTATCACCCGGGTGGCGATGGATCGGTTAACAAGCAAACCTGCTAGCTCCTCTAGTTGAATATTAGTTACTGTTGATGCTACGTCCAGGTCTCACGCTACCTCTCTGCATTGTGCTGTGATGAGGCCACAGGTAGTGTGACACACATTCTCCTCCAAACTCTGAAAATCCATCACACTTTAGTGTTGCGAGTGGCAGGGTAATAAAATAGCAGCTGATGATGATAGGATGACGTTCTGAGCAGAAGCGGACTGCACACAGACAGAAAGGCTCGCCCACATGACCTGCCAAACATAAATATGTCTCGGAGATGGGGACACTGACGAAACTGTGTCAGCACAGGGTCAGAAATTTACAGCTCACGCAGCTGAAGCAGAGTGGATTCAGCAGGACTATTTTTCTTAATTCCCTTCATTGTCCTCCAATAATGATAACGCTGTTCCTCAGCACTCCATCAGCGCTAACATGCTCATGTGCAACCTGAACAACGCTGACCTTATCACTCTGCAATTACAACAAAATTCAATGCCTAGCATATAGTGTTACAACCTGGAAATGAAATGGACTTAACTGGGATTTTAGGCCATGAATCTGAACAAAACATTTCATAATATTGTAGTGTGTGTGTGTTTTTTGGGGGGGGGGGGATCAACATAGTTAGCATAGTTATTTACAAATAAAGAAATGTTGTAATTAAATAAGTATTCATCCCTGTTGCTGTGAAACCCCTGAATTAGTTCTCTGTAACCCAACCCTGCTCATCCCCCTGAGCACACCCTCCCCACTGTGAAGCAGGGTGCTGGTAGCATCATGTTCAGCGTTATCCTTGTCCTCTTGGCTATTTCTATGACTAATCCCTTCACAGCTGTGCTGTATTCTTTATATTTTTTAATAACAGTTTTAATGTCATTCTGCAGGATGTTCAAAATTTGGGATTTTTTTTTATAATCAAACCCTGACTGATAGTTTTCCTGTCCCAGACTTAGTCCCAGACTTGTTTCGATTGCGCCTTGGTCTCCATGATGCTGTGTGCTTAGGTATGTTCTCTAATAAACTCTGGATTCTTTCAGAAACAAGTAAATTTGAGTATAAACTCTTGTAACTCTAACTTTAATTACATACAGGTCAACTCTATTCAGCGAATCACTTGAATTCTGATAGCAACTGATCGTCCCAGATCTAATTTAGGGGTTTCACAGAAATGGGAGTGAATACTTATGCAATCAAACTTTTATGTTGTTTTATTTCTAAATAATTTTGCAAACTATATAGATTTTCCCCCACTTCAATATTACGGGATGTTTTATGTAGATTTATGACATATAATCCCTATTAAGTTCATTGTATTACCAGACTGGTGCCTCTATACACATTTAAGGATAGGTCATATGACAGGATGAAATTAAGGTTATAAAGGTTTTTTGTGTCAAACAGTAAATGAGAACTAATTACAGGTCAGAACTAAAGTTCTGAGTGAGGAACTGAAGACACATCAGACCATATGCACCGCAGGATTGCTCCGAGGAATCACTCGAGACAAATCATTTGAATTTGTTACTGTGTCATACCTAATTTGCATAGAATTGAATAAATCTCAATTCAATTGTCAACAGTAAGACAGTTTGCACAGAGAGTGAGACAGAGAGTAAGACTGTTTGGACAGAGAGTGAGACAGAGAGTAAGACAGTTTGGACAGAGAGTGAGACAGAGAGTAAGACTGTTTGGACAGAGAGTGAGACAGAGAGTAAGACTGTTTGGACAGAGAGTGAGACAGAGAGTAAGACTGTTTGGACAGAGAGTGAGACAGAGAGTAAGACTGTTTGCACAGAGAGTGAGACAGAGAGTAAGACAGTTTGGACAGAGAGTGAGACAGAGAGTAAGACAGTTTGGACAGAGAGTGAGACAGAGAGTAAGACAGTTTGGACAGAGAGTGAGACAGAGAGTAAGACAGTTTGGACAGAGAGTGAGACAGGGAGTAAGACAGTTTGGACAGAGAGTGAGACAGGGAGTAAGACAGTTCGGACAGAGAGTGAGACAGGGAGCTTACCGGGTGAATGGGGAGGAGGCATACACATCAGCACTACTCCCTGACCTTCTCTGACGGACACGCCTCCTCTCGCTCGCCCGCTGAAAGCACTGAGATCTGTGAACACACACACACACACACACACACACACACACACACACACTGGGTGTTAGAATGGCTGGCTGTTCAGAGGATGAAGCTGACCTGCAGATTAAAGGCCGAGTGCTGTGTTTGGGAGAATGTGCTGCTCTGCCAGAGGCCTGCTCAGATTTACTGCCCGTGTCCTCAGCAGCAGCTCGGCTCCGAGGGGAACCGGGTTCTAAAGCCGAGCTCCAGTGAAGACCGAGTGGTGTTTAAAGCAGTTAAACTCACCCAAACCCATTAACACCTTGAGAGCTAGATAATTATAGTGTTGATATGTGGAAGCATCACTATTTCTCTGTCTCTCTCTCTGTCTCTCTCTCTCTGTCTCTCTCTGTCTCTCTCTCTCTCTCTGTCTCTCTCTCTGTCTCTCTCTCTCTGTCTCTCTCTCTGTCTCTCTCTCTCTGAGATGTAATATGATCACTTACTTTGAGGAAACTGGTCCTGACTCTGAACGCTGTCTCTTCATTTTTTCAGCTCTTTATTATTATTATTATTATTATTATTATTATTATTAATATTATTATGAAGCTGGAAAATCTGACACTCTGGGACATGCTGCATGTTAACAAAAATAAATAAATAAATAAATAAATAAATAAATAAATAAATAAATAAATAAACATTCTTTATGCAGCCTGAGTTGATGAAGCTGTTTTTTCTTTACCTTGAACATCTCTTGTGAGACGCATCTCTACTGATACACACTAATCACTAATTATACCACAGACAGAGAGAGAGAGAGAGAGAGAGAGAGAGAGAGATGTATTAAAACATTATTAGTGGATTATATTGCTGATATATTTTATATTTTCAAGCTGACATTAGTAAATGATTTCCACATTTTTTATTTTGTGCATATAAACAGCTGAATAATGTCCTTAGCAGGCCTCCGTACCATTCTCATTCACCAGTCCCTGACTGATCACGGGTTCGATCGATGTTTATCCACTCTTTCTGATCAACACGAGACTAGCAGTTATTCCACTGATCTAAATCCAGATACGCTAACCACATACGTAAATGCATTTGGAATGATTATGATTAATTTGATACACATCATCTTATCTAATAAATACAAAAAGCAGCTCCTTGTCCAGATAATCAAACAGGAGCATTTCAGATTGAATCAGACATGTGAACATTCACATACGTCCTAAAACACTCCGAATCCATCAGCACTCAGTTCCAGCCGGTCAGTAAAGTGTTTGTAAAGGTCAGCTGTGACACCGTTTGAGTAAACACACTTCAGGTGTTCACTTAGAGGAAAGCAAATGTTAAACACCAGAACATCTGCAAGTAAAATTTCTTTCAGCTGTTGCACTTCATCCAAATTCACTACAGAATCACTCATCTTCATGCAATTTCTCTGCTGTAGATCAAACACAACACCGATATCTCCTTAACACCAGACACACATCAGTCAGAGTGAACACACACACACACACACACACACACAGCTGAACCTAAAAAAAAGCTTTATTCTCCGCTCTCCATCTAACAGATGTGAAGGCCATTAATCTGAGCATTGTGAACTGACAGAGAAAGCAGGAGATGTATGTGTCACACTTTTCACACAATTTCCACACGGTTGTGGGTGGTATTTGATTTTTCTCTTCCACACTAATATGAAGACATTTTAATTCTGCACTGAAGTGATGTAACACAGCGGGAGTCCATGACCAAGCGCCGAACAGGGGGCGGCTTTTACAAAACACACCCACATCTACAATGTTTCAGTCTCGCCTTCTCTTTTTCATGCCTTTATGTCATTCTGCCATTTTCTCTCCCCATTTCTCTCTCTCTCTCTCTCTCTCTCTCTCTCTCTCTCTCTCTGTCTATTGTTATGTTTCTATCACTATTTCTCCATGTTTTCTTTTTTTTCTGTTTATGAAATAATCGTCGCTGTTATTCAGATTTTTGGAAATCACCACGTTGTCTCTTCTGGATTTCATTCAATGTACATGAAGACTGTTTTGCATGTCGTCCATTTCGTGTCTTCTCCTTCCCTGCTCTCTTTGTAAAAACCACAGCACAATCAGATTTCCTCTCTTACAGCTAGAAATTGCTTAACAATCGCTGCCATTGAAGTGAACAATTCAAAGCATTAAGAGGAAACAGGAAGAAAAGCCTGAGGTCATTGCAAATAAATAACAACTGAACTGTGTGTAAATTAGAGCGTTGTTGGTGTTGAGGATAAAATGCCGTGTCAGAGGAACAGTGCAGTCTGACTCACATCGCTTCCGATCCAATCAGCAGGAACACAGAGTAATCAGACAGAGAGCATGGAAGCATTTGATTGGTTTGTAAGACATCACTTCCTGTGAAAGAAGATTTTCAGCTTAAATGCGAACGTGTGCAACCTGACCAATTTCAGTTAGAAGGCTTAATGAGACTAGAAAGATATAACGGTAATGTTTATGGATTTTATTTGGTAGATGTTAGTGATGGTTTGTTGCTACAGGATAATAATTTGTTTCTGTTACACAAAGCATGATCCTAAACTGCATTATCTCTGATTTTCATTATGTCTGGCTTTAAATAAAACAAATTTTCTGTTACTAGCATAATTTCCTATAAAGTGGCCTTGGCCTTGACATGATGCGATGTGACGTGATGTGGTGGTACTGGAGGCGGAGCTTATTTCACAAACCTCACTGTCCAAACTTTATACTGTTCTATCTGACACAAACACACTCGAAACACACACTAGTGAGACATTCGCAAAAATCATGCCTCGTAAGTGTGTACAGTTTTAGAAGTTAGGTAGAGAAGTGGTGTTTTTTTCACACCAACTTCATTAATACTTTCGGCAGTTAGTCATGCTGTGAGTAGCTGCGTTGTTCTGTATTGTTATTAGCTCATAACGTCTGCTGATAACTCACTGCTTTCCTCAGAATTAAGTTCCTTTGCATTCATCATTAGTGTCTCAGGTTTTAGTCTTCGATCCCGATCTTGAGTCTATCACTAATTTCCACCTCCTCTGGCATGAACTCTACAGATCAGCGTGTACTCAGGAATTAACATGAGCTTGTTCAAAAATAATATTACACTTTGGCACAAAATATCTATTGAGTTTGTGAGCGCAGTGTCAGAGGTGATGAAACGTCCCAAAGCTAAAGATGTAAAGATGTGTTCTGCTCTCAGGCCCATGCAATATATCAAAGCACTTCAACATCGGCGTGTTCGGCTTCTATTCGGGCTTTGAAAAGTTTAATTAATCAACAGATGGAAACTTCTTCATGTTTTTAGTCAGTTGTGTTTTCGCTGCTTCAGAGGTTTAATAAACAGAAAAATGGGGCAAGAGCTTCTTAAATTACTCAACACTCGTCTCACACGGCTGCTGCTCAAGGTCAAAAACAGTGCTTTTAAAATGACTTCTCATCACTACTTGTTCAAAAAGACTGAAGCCTTTGCAAAATAAACATCTACAACCAAAATTCAACGACTTGCTAATGTAGTTTTTTTATTTATAAGATCATGACTGGCGCACACAGTCACTATCCTCTAGCAGAAATTAAATAGCACAGAGTGTGGTTGATGGTTGACCCGCCTGTGATTACGTCACAGTGTTCAGGTTTGGTTGTTTAAACACGAGGTGGAGAACTGGAGTCCACTGGAGAACGTCCTCCTGTTCACCCGCTCTGTCAGTGCTGGGAAGGACACGGGTATAAGTGTGTAATGTGTTTTCTGAAGAGGTCGAGCTCCTCTAACAAGCTGTCAAGAGATAATAATAATAAAGCTTTTAAATAATTGAAAGCTTCTAAACCGTCTTGTCATGGACTTTGTTATTGATTTATCAGTCCCTGTCATTGGCTCCTCTTCATTCCCCATATCAGTGTTGAATCCTCGACCCCTCACTTCCTCCATGACATATGAATTATAGACAATCAATGGAGCCTTCTGTAGTCTAAATGGGAAAATAGATTTTCTTTTGTTGTTGTTAAGAGGAGATTGAAGAAATGAAATAAATAAAGTTCCCACAGACAGCTGAAGTTTTTTAAATGGAGGACACAAGGCTATGTGACTAAAAGTTTTTTGTTTTTTCTGCCATTTCCATTTTTTTCCTAGAATCAGAGTGAAAATAAACAGCACCAGTAAAATGACAGAATTTTATTAAGATGTTAAAAAATTCCAAGTGAGGATTAATGAAAAGGATAGAGATTAAAACCTGTTGACATGTTTTGCTTTTGTTTTTTTCCTTCTTCCTCATTTGGCTCTCTCGTTTACTCCAGAGTGTTCAGCTCACATCGTAACATGAGACACAACTACAGGAATCGATATTCATCTGTCCTCAACAATATGGAGGAAAAGAGAGAGAGAAGAGAAATAGGAGATAAGGCACAAATCGATTCAAGTTGATGCTTTTCTCATTTGGGTAATCATCTGTCTGGATCTGACTGTGTGTAATTAAGACAGAAGATTTTTGTTGTTGTTTTTCAAGGAAAAAATTTCTCGGTTCAGTGATTTCACTCGGGATGCAGCAATGAGACAGTTTGGAGAATAAACACCCAGAAGCTCCCAGAAGTTTTCTTCTATAATCCTGGCTGTGTAGAATCTTGGTGTTTCACATTAATATCCTTTTTGTGTTCCTCCTGGATGAAGTACGCTCTCCTCTCCTCACATCCATTGCTTTAGATTTCCAGGTCACTTTCTGAGCTCTGTAAACCCCAACAGTTCTTCCTCCTCAAGTCCAAATCGATCCGTTCTCCAGTTGGGCGAATGTTTCCGAGCCCCCTGATGTCTCTGGTATTGATGGACAGAGGTAGGAGAAATGTGAAGAAGAACCCCATGCTGATTTCTCCAGCTCTGCTTTCTCTCTGATGCTCTTTACCTTAGTCACATCCTCCTACTTGCAGATACAGGAGAGGATTTCACAAGGGAGCCAGATCAGGAGCGTCCCTTCTTCATGGAGGCTTCAAAGCCTGGCCTGCAAACTGGCATGAGCCTAGGAGATCAGCTTTTCAGCTTTTCATGTCAAAACAGCCTATAGACACTCTAAAGATCAATGAGATTACTGTGGATGGTATCACTTAAAAACCATGAAGATGGCTTTGGACTTCAATTGATATGAACAGTTATGCTATGATGTCTTTAGGACTGCGATTCCCACAAACAGTTTTGCACTCAAGTCTCCATCAGTGAACAGTTAATAACTTCAACAAAACAGACTTCATTTTAAAACTATAATGAATTTCCTGTTTACACAATTGCACTTTTTTGACTCTATAATCCACAATTATAGAAGGGAATGATTTATAATCGCACTATCCATTGCACCCAGATGAGGATGGGTTCCCTTTTGAGTCTGGTTCCTCTCAAGATTTCTTCCTCTTATCGTCTCAGGGAGTTTTTCCTCACCACCGTCACCTCTGGCTCGCTCATTAGAGATAAATTTATAAATTAAAAATTTATATCCTAAATTTATATATTTCTGTAAAACTGCTTTGTGACAATGTCCATTGTTAAACACGCTATACAAATAAAACTGAATTGAACTGAAAAACAAAAAAGGGTCCAGTAAGGACAGACACAATCCACAGACTGCAGGAAGAGTACTAAAACCCTGCACTGTTCGTTTTCTTCTTCTTTTCCTCCAAAGTCCAAAGCTCTAGAGTGGTGGATCCTCCATCCGATTGTAGTGGATAGATGTTGAGGTGCCTGTGTCTTTAAGCCACAGCAACGGTGCTGTGCCGCACCTGTATGACGTCACTAGATGCGACTGATTTGTAGCAATTGTTAGCCTGGGAGCTCCTTTAAAAGCACAGCGCTGGCAATGCTAAGGTAAGTGGCAGTTTTTGTTGGTTTGCTCGTCTACCGTGTGTTTTCGTCCCGTTTGGGTTTTCTCCTGTGAGTCGGAGCCTGTAGAGGTCTGTGCCTTGACTGTAAAGGGTGCAGTTGTTGGAGTCCTGCTCCAGGAGTTTGTTGCTGCTTGTTTGCGCTTATAGTGCGTATATCTCATCTGTGAGTGTTGTA
>CM040459.1:31269706-31309611 GCA_022758105.1 Pangasianodon gigas
TCTTTGTTCCTGTATTTTTGTTCATTTCTTTTTGTGTGTTCTGTTTCAGGAGCTGGGGGACGCCGGCAGGGAGGCTTGGCACCTGGTGGCTGGGTACCTGTGTTTGTGTGTGTTTCACCTTTCTGGCAGTGTAGTGTCACCTGGGTGTGCTGTGCAGTGTATATGTGTGCGCTTCACGTGTGGTCTTTTTGGACCCTCCTTCCAGATCGCCTCCCTGTGGTAAGCCCCCATCCTAATTTATGTGTGTGTTCTGTCCTGTAGGCTTACAGAATAACTGAACCCTGGTTATATTTACAGTGTTTGCTACTCTTTTTTTTTTAATGAATTGTAACAAAACCATTGAAAAGAATTAAATAAAGAAATTGTTTAGTGTGAATCCTGTCTCTGTTCACTTGTGTACGAACCAGTGTTCCTTATGTGGACTTAATGTTGGTGTTTTTTTTGTATAGTTAGTTTTCCTAAGGGGGGCATAACTCCCCTGGGTGGCGTGGTCGGTAATCTAAATTCTTACTGGTACCTTGGTCTCGCTACACATTACATCTGAAATTATGGAGCAGAAGATACTAAAGAACATGTACAGCTCTGTTTCAGATACTTAAACTGACCGACATTTTATTTGACCTCCTTTTATCTGCATTTGATCATCCATTTATCTAAGTTATTTCTGCGTTTTCCATAAAACTCTTAATTATGTCACAACCACAGAAGCTCTGATCTCCTGTTTAGTATGGATGAAGCATCTAATCAGACGTGAAAGATTTCCCCACACAAAAAAGATGAAAAGATCCCTGAGCTTCCAACAGGGTGATAAATGGTCACCATACGTTATGCACAACGGTTCCTGCTGCAGGAGACTTTCCTTTGCCTCGCTGACAGGCTGCTAATGTTCCTGCCAAGGAGAGAACCACAAGGTTAAAACCAGAGATGCCTCCAAAACTGGAACAGGGCATTCATGGAAAATATTGGCAAAGCAGCAAGGTCTGGTTTTGTTTGTGAAGGAATTTCGAAAAAAAACTGAAAACACATTGAATAAAGCAAACTTGAAACATGTTCATGTATAAAACCTCAAGCCTTTCAGCACAGTTTCAGAGTTCCTGAGGCTGATTTTAAAAGTCCAATAAAACCCAAAAGTAGCAGAAGGAACCTCAGTGCTGGCAGCAGAATGATAAAAGGTGGACTGAGATAGCAAACTCATAAAAAGCCTTCAGGGAAATCAGTCGGCTGTGAGATCAGTGGTGTCCATTTCTGCAGAGAGAGAAAAAAATACTGCAGTCTGTGACTCGGCTCCTGAAATACATTTTCTACCTGTTCGCCTGGAAGAATGTGTTGCATCAACTGCACCATGTTCATCCAAAAAGTTTAGGAAACAGTGAAGTGACGCTTTGTGTAGATGTGCCAGTAAGACCTTTAAGGCTGCTGCTCCAGGGAAAACAGCAAAGAAAACTATCCGTGTGTTTTCACTGAGCTTTGTGCCTCTGGACCTCTGCTCCTTGGCTTGTGCTGATGTTTTGAAGCAAAGCCTGAAGGATTACTGTGGGAATAAATGTGCTTTCTGTTCAAGCTTGCCAGTGAGCCACAGCACTCAGGGCACTAATAGGTATGATTGTCAGGCCTGTTCTTAAGAATGCATCCAAGAAACCCTGGCACTGCCAGCAACCTCACTTCAAGTCCCCATGGGAATGACCTCATGCAGTTAAAATTAAGCAGATCTAAAGAGCAAGGCGTGAAAATGTTCACGTTAAAGAAAGACTAATCTGTGAAACACAGTGTGTACCTGAGCTGCTGTGTGTGATGCAGGAAGCAGCATTTAGCACCAAAGCTATATCTTCTTCCTGTCCTATTTCAGCACTTCAGTCTTTTTCAGCATGGAATCTAACAGCGCTACTCTTAACGCTTTCTTTCAGGAGCTAATTTAGACAAACAGAACTCATATCTGCATCTGTGCTGATGTACATTTCATCTTTCATAGTGCAAAATGATTTACAGTGCGTTACTCACAGGCGAACTGCAGGAAGGCTTCCCGGCTCAGGACAGCGCCGATGCTGTTCTCAGCTCTGCACTGGTACTTCCCGAAATCCGTGGCCTCGCTGGCATTTATTATTATCAAGTTCCCATCAATCAAACGGTAGCGTGAGTCCACCTCAATGTCAACATCTGTTCCATTGATCAGCCAACTGTAAATGCAGAAGTGTGAATTAGAGAAAGAAAACAGCACAACTGAAATGAAATACTGGAAACCTATCGTTATATTTTATTTAAAATTATGCTTTTTTTCACTTCACTGATGCTAAACACTTTCCCTACTGCTCGAAACTGAACAGCCTGATAGGAAATGGTGCATTATGCATTAGGAGGCTAGACAGTGATATTGATCTAAATTATGAGCCATGATTAAATTGTATCAGTGTCTGGCAGTTCGGTCAAATACCATAGACTGAATCAATTAGCCTGAGCAGCCCTTCTTTCATGCTACAGTCTGTGATTCATCTAACAGATCAACCATTTGTGAAGTACAATCACTCACCAAAGCTCTAATTCATCCCATCAAAACCCCCCGCAAAATACAGAATATTATAAGCTCAACATCTAAAGCAGGGCTCAGCAAACCAAACTCAAACACTGAACTGCTAATTGTTTATACAAATAATAATTTAACCCAAAAGATAATAAATAAATCCTTTATGCCAAGTTAAACCAGTGCAGTTTTTCTGCCGACCTAAATCTGAAATCTGTAGAAGTCTTAGTTTTGAAAGTAAAACACAGGATAAAACAAATGTCATTTATTGTCCAGTATAATCATGTCTTACCTATGTTAATGAAGTGATAATATCTGTACCTGTATGTAGGAGCAGGATTTCCTCTAACTTCACAGTTCATTATAACTTTCTTATCATCCGAGTCCAGAGAGAAGATGGCGTCGTCCGGCTCCTGGATGAACACAGGCCCGAATTCTTCACTTTCTAGAGAGAGGGCACAAAATCATTCTTTACCGATAGCTCAAATTTCACACATAAAATCATACAGTATGTTATTAACAGAGAGGAAAGATGCCACACTTTCTTATTACACCTGAGTGAAAAGAGAGAAATGAGAAGAGTGAAATCCTGCTGCATCCACACTGCCAAAAATAATCACACAGAATTCTGCGAGGTTTCTCACTCTGTAACCCTGCAGTGACCCAGCAACATTTTCTGGCCAAAAATCTTTCCAATTATAGTTCTTTTGGGAAAACGCCATATTTTAGCTTCGTAAGTTTAAAATTAATGAGTCTCATTTATCATCTTTTAGTAAAGTTGTGTGTAAATGTTTTTGAACTACAAATTCCAGACAGATTCACAAAAGTTTCTGATTTTCTTTCTATTCCCATGTTTATGTTGATAAACGCCAATCAGCCATAAATTACCACTGGGAGAGCTGATTATCATTTAGCCATGCCCACAAAACTCTATAGAAAGCAAAGTACAAAAAGAGCTGAAAATGACATAATGACAACTAAACGGCAAAAGAGTGCCTCTTCCAGTAATGCAGCTCAGCCACTGCAGTGTTAAAGCTACCACAGACACACATTAACTCTTCCTCCTTTTATAGGGTGCCATTACTTGTATCCAAATTGAATGGCTATTCTTATTTGTCTTAATTTATGGATTTGTTTTGTATTTGCAATCTTTCAAGTCATTAATATGAATATGAGATCAACTCAAGAGCTGTTTGTTTGAGAGTATTCAGTGCAGGACGAAGTCCCACAAGCTTCTGTATTAGGTTCACTATTTTCTTTCTTTATATTCAACTCCCTGAACTTCACAAATCTAATGTGTTTCAAGTCTACACTGATTAGATACGATTATATTCCTCCATTCTGACAGATGCAGCAGCACTGCTATGTAAAATCACAGACAAGATTAGCGCTGTACAGATTAAGGTTAAGGTTCTGGGTGAAGTGTCTGTAAATAGAGTGTGTATGAAATCTGCTGGAGTACACATGCCCGGTCTCAGCGCTGAGATTCTTATGATATTGTATATTTCCTATAAGAATCCCTCATGCTTTCTAACTCCTGCAAGCTGAAATGCCCAGGGCAATTTTGTTGTAAATGCTGTTATGCAGTTACATTGTGCTTATCCATTCAGCTTCTACTGAATGGAAGGGAACATTAGGTAAGAAACAGATAAGAGTAGAGCTGCAGTAACCAGACAGAGAGAGAGAGAGAGGGAGAGAGAGAGAGAATATCTTTCTTTGTCATTTATGCCAGCTCTAGGAATTAGATACCTAAACTCTCTCGGTGTATTATTTAAGCCCTGAGCTGCATGCATAATGGATCTCCAGCTACATGTCCTCTGCGGCTGTCATCATCCCGACCTCTAGCACATCCTGAATGGTCAGAAAGAACCTTACAGAAAATCTCTTCTCTCCAAACCATCAGCATTCCCAAAGAGAAAAATACTGCATGAGAGTGATTACTGATGGAAATGCAGAGACGGAGTACAAAGTAAAAATAACAGGGTGATATTCTGTCCCGATATACTGTAGGTTCTAAGAATGGGTTTTTGTATATTTATATATATATATAAAAAATACAAGAATGTGCAATTAATCAGACTTTCTGAAGTTTCTGAGCAGGTAAGAGAAAGAGATGAAAGGCTGTGACATTTATTGTTAGACATGTTAATGCCTGAAGGAGCAATGAAGAAAAGACACAGCATTTGATTTCGCTTGCTAAGCGCCTAGCGTACATGATCAATTTTTGCAATTAGTGCTTTTGTTTGCTAAGCACTGCTAAACAAAATGGGGTTTTCGAGTGAGCGGTTGCACATCTCTCCAGTCTAAACAGTTGAATGTGCACTTGTGACTGAGTCATGGCCCGACGGATTAAAGTTTATGAAAACTCCCACACTTCCTGCTGACTCTCTCACTTCTACTCCACACTTTCACTCACTATCCACTTTCTTTATAAATAATGCCTCCACGGTATAGCTGGCACTCTTCCATGCAATCTAGCACCACGTCCAACAACAGAAACACAGACAATAGGATTGGATTAATATATACGTCATTATCTAAATGCTCCTAAACTGATCACGTAAGCTTCACATGTATAGATCTTCTGACTGAAATACTCAGCTGTAGGGGCAGCCGATATGATGATCTTAAGTTGTGATGATTAAAATGTCTCCACAACTTGTTTTAACAGAGATCATGTGTATTGTGATACTAAACACATTTTGTCCACCGCACTGAAAATGCTCCTACATGGCAAGTTGTGTTATGAACTAGACTTTAATCTATTCCCTAGACCAGCTCACGCGCTCTGACACGAACAAACCAATAATAACCAAGAGTAGGCGAGATTGGCACATTAAGGAAACACGACAAATTTGTTTAACCACCAAGAAATAAGGCACCCCAAAGAGTGTGTTAAAATCCAGATAACACAGCGAGTGCACGTGAACATCATCGCAGCCAGAAACAGCGCTCAGGTAAACAAACAGGTCTGAAACAGTCACTGCTTATGACAAAATACTGAAAAGACATCACTGATGCCGTTACATTTTACCTGGCTGAGAATATAATAATAGCCCTCAAAACATTTTAAGCGACTTCTAAAAATAGTCGATCCTCATTATGACAGAGTCACATATATTTTTAATATTTTTCTGCCATTTCTTAGCTGTAATGCTGACAGAAGTGTTTCATCAATAAGGGAATTAGTTTGTTTGCTGAATTCAAATAGTCTTAACAAACAACATTAAAAAAGTGTGATAAAATCGTGGCTCATAAGCCAGCCTGAAAAAAATCATGATATGATATTTTTGCCAGATTGATATCACCCCTACTCAGTCAGCCTCGTGCCTCTGAGATGTAAGACGTAAAATCCCTCATTCGGCTTGGCGAGCGTTTCTACTTGGCTTCCACAGCCACACAAATCACGCTGCCAAAAATCTGCTTGACTGTGATATCTGCTTCTGACGTTCTGCATATAAGAGCAGATCCATGATGTAGAGCTGAATATCGGGCTCTCATTTCTCATTTAGCATAAATAAAGTTTTGTGTTGTTATTATTATTATTATTATTATTATTATTATTATTATTCAGAGATAGATTCTTTATAGAAATAACAAAATAAACCGCCCACAGAGGTGTTGCAGTCCTATAACGCTGCTCCCTGGTCACAGGATAATGCTTCATCATGGAGGTGAATTAGTCCTGGATTAACACGTACAGAGTTTATTTTTACAGTCTCACAATGGCATGAATTTATTCATTTATCTTCAGTAAGCACTTTGTCCTTTACCCTTTACTTTATCAGGATCTAAGCGAGGATTAAAACACTAGGGGATGTGCTATTATCAGAGTTTTTCCTCTTCCGGGTTATTTTTTTAATCGTATATCCACAGCAGTACAAAATCAACCAGGGCGTGTCTCGAACATTCTGACCTTCCTCAAGCACTCGGTCAGGGAAGGATGTAAAATAAAATATCCCTCGAGCTGCAGGTTTCCACGTCCACGTCTGCCAGTCCTTTAACTCTTCTACACCTGTATAAAGTAATGATTTATAATCGCACTGTCCGGTCTCACCCAGGATGGGTTCCCTTCTGAGTCTGGTTCTTCTCAAGGTTTCTTCCTCATGCTGCCTCTGGGAGATTTTCCTCTCACTAACAATCCCTGTGATTAAAGAAAATTACTACATTCTGCTTATGTCATCAATCAGCGTGATCCAGAGTCAGCTCGTGCAGAAAACAGGTTCACATAAACACACATTCTCACAGTGAGCTTGAGGTAATGAGGTTTCCTTTACTTTTCTCCATCACTGCTACTGTATTTATGGCTCTCCCGTGAGTTTGGTGTCCTCCTTGCGAGAGCAAAATTATGCCATAAATTCTTAATAAATTTATGCCAGATTAACACACTGCACAGTTCATGATGCTCTTGATGTTGGCTTGTTTATTGCCTGGTAGTGGTGAGTGTATGATATTCATCAATATCCAGACAGGCGGATTAGACACCAGCACAGAGGGTTAACACAATGACATTTTTGCTGTTCATCATTTTGCTCCAGTGAGCAATAAATTATTCATACAACAAAGCATTGAGATCGTTTAGCTCCAAGACTGAGAAATATGTGTGTAATTAATAATTAATTATTTCAGTCTGATCCTTAGGAAACACCTTGATGTCCGTGGTTTCATTTGGTCACACCAAAAGATGTTCTCCTGTCCGCAGATTTTATCAGCAAAGCAGCAGCCTGATGTTATTTCCTGTAAAACGACTGATGCTTGACCTGCAGCAGTGCTGTGCTTTTCCTGCATTAACACACCTGATTCCACTCATCAGCTAGTTATGAAACTCTTCAGCTGTGTGAGAGCAGAAAACATTAAAACATAATGAAGGCAGTGTGACTCTTCAGTCTAAAACCCGGACCTGATGGTACAACACACTGAGGATTCAGACTGAAGTGAAATTCTGTACTTTCAAAGTTGATAATCAGAATCTCTTCAGTGGATCAATAGAGATCAATATGCCACTTAGTTTTGGTTTGTATTTAACTTTTTATAACCCTTTTTCATGGACAAATGTGACGTTTTTCACTTTTTCAGGATATAACAGAAGTAGAAAGCTACCAATTTCATAGCTTAAATATAAATGTTGCATGTATCCCAAGTGGTGCATGAAAGTTTCACCAAACACGGTGATGAAGCCATGAGATTATTTTGTCGCTGAGGCAATCCAAGACAGCATTTTGTGTCAAACACATCTGGCCCAAAACACCAACAAATCTTCCCTTCAATAATCATCTCTGCCATTCAGGTGCTGCACGACCCTGCGGAGACCCGCCGTGAATCGAGCAGTAGAGAAATGATTTATTTGTAATGATAGCTGTCATGTTTGAGCCCCATTCTGCTCCTGTGAAAATGAATATTTCCCTTTTTCTCGACAAATGCATCCATCAGCCAGAAGAGTGAACAGAGACGGGGCTCGGGGAGCTGAAAGTGTTCTGATGATCCCTCTTCAATTTCCTGCAGGCCGTGACCTCGGCCGACTCGCCGCACACATGGCCGTGATGAATAGGCCAGGCTTTCCTCTCGAGGTCACTCTCGCCATTACACTGACATCAGCCTGCTGCGATGACTTAATTACTCCAGTTTCACATGGACGGCTAGTGTCTCAGTTGTACGGACGAGATTTACGCCGAGATTTACAAGAGATGTACAACTGAGAATGAATGCACTGTTGTATATAAGATATAAAAGTGTAAAGGACTTAAAATTAGCTGAAATATCTGAAAGCAGCTCATTGGAATTGTATAAAAATGTCACAGTAAAACTCAAAACAGCATTTCACAAACACAAAGTTTTTCAGCTCTATGCCGATGATACACTATTAGATAGGTGAGTACTATATTTTATGAAAATGGATGTAATAATTTTTGAATAATGGATTTGGTAAAAGCAGTATTATGATGAAGATGGAGTTGGGAGCTCAAATCCTTAAACTGCTTGAGAAATACTGTAGTGGATTTGAGCGAAGTCTTTAGCCATGTGCTTGGACTATATTCAATCTCAAGTTCAAATAATTTTGGATAAAACCTGATAAATGAATAAATGTAAATATTACACTACTCAGCCTGTAGTTTATTAAACAATGCAGATTTTAGTCTTTAACTCTGTTCCAGAGTTTAGGGATAATATTAGATTAAAATGTTCCATGAGCTGAGCTGTGATGATCCTCAGGATTAACAGAAGTCCAGCCTCAGCTGAGGGTAAGTTACTCAGATGACAATAAACAGTTTTCGAGCTATTAATTACACGCTGAATTTAGTTAGTTTCAGATGGAAACTGGTAAAGAATTTTGAATTTTGAAACACATTTCAATAATTGCCACACCCACAACTATTTATAATTATAATCAAGACTCATGTAGCACAAATTTAACTGCAGAATTATCTCTATATTAGAAAATACTGCATAGTGTTTATCACATATCCACCCTCCCTCAGCTCCACCCACATCTCATCATTATTTCCCTTATTGCAGGGGTGTCCAAACTTTTTCACACACACACACACACACACACATGCTGATTGATGACGTGAGCAGAATGTAGTAATTTTCTTTAATCACAGGTCTATCGTTAGAGGATCTTCATCGTATAATCTGACACTGAGACACGCGCTGTCACACAGTCTGTTATAGAATTCAACAGAGTTTACTGAGATCTCGAACAATGTCAGGAGGAACAATCTTAGTGAGTGCTGAATTCACAGAGAGTAAAACCGGATTGCGTGTTACAGTTTTCTGAGCATAAATTATACACCAGGCCGTGCTCTAAATCCAGCCTTTGATTAGATACACTGCTTTATATTGTCACAGAATTAGTATTAAGTATTATTGATCATGATGAAGCATGAGGTGGTGATATGTGATGTTTAGGTTCTGACCTTCACTGTGATCGTCCTCCTGAAAGCTGAGAGCTGAGAGCCCCTGTCTGGAGAACGGAGGCCAGTCCTGGACAAAAGAACCGCGGTCCTGCCTCAGCCTCGTCCTGGGGTTCAGAAGTGAGGAAGAGGAGCTGTCCGGCTTCATCCTCAACACGGCCGCATACGACGCCGGTCTGCCCGCCACCGATCTGGCAAAGTCTGGAACAAAAGAACAGACTCAGAGAGTGAGAGAGAGAAAGATAGTTTGACTCACATTCATTCTCCCTCAGTATAATTCAATTACAGCCATATAATCATGAAAATGAGAAATTACAGCTCCAAAAATTACTCATGGAAGTGACTTGGCAGTGAGACACGAGACTGAGTGAGAATACAATTTATTTGATGACACATTTCTCCCTCGTGCCTCTGTACAGGAAATACACTAATTATATTCCTATCAGCTTATGTCACTCATATCAGATCTCCGACTGTATAACTGCTGCAGATCAGTGCTCTAAATGCTTTATTTTTGTGACACTAGCTGCCAGAGGAGGTGGAACTGCACTAAATATCTTAATTAGAAAGTCCATTAGCACCTGTTAGAATTCCCTGAATCTGCCCTGTTCCAATTAACTTCATGAGGAAGCGCCAGTACATCAGCAGCCAAAGCATAAACACCTCAAACACACCACCGTGAAATCCCAGTGAACAACTTTAAATTTACACTCCATCATTACTTCACTCAAATCTCTCTCCACTGTGTGTGTGTGTGTGTGTGTGAGAGAGAGTATCTGGACTGAGAAAAGAGTAGAAATTTTAGAAATTATATCAGACTATTATTTCACTATTCTGATGTGAATGAATAATATAAAGGTAATGTTGTTGGTGTTAATTCGATGCGCTCTGCTGTAAATAAAACGTGTCCACGGTGTGAAGGATAATCTGACCTAGCGCTCATTTGCTACACTTACAGAGAAACTTTAACTTCATTCATCACTTTATCCATAAAATATTCACTCCTCCAGATAAGCAGTGTCTCTGATTAAGACGCGTCTCCTCTGATGTCCTCCAAAGTGAAACAACGACATTTTGTTCACTTTAAAATGACAATATTGTTTAACTATTTTATCGAGACATATTTATGTATTTAATTTTATTCTCAAATGACCTTAAATTCCACAGTGTGTGTGTGTGTATTTACAGACAAAACATACATTACAGCGTGACGTGTTGTGGTTATATTAAACCGTCAGACAGCGGCGCTGGACTTAACGCTGCTCTTCACTCGAGCCGATATCACGCAAGAAACATTCGCTTAAACTCAAGATCAGAATCGAGAGTAATTGAGACACGCCTCTGTTTTAGATAAACTCCGCCCCTGCGTGACTGCATAACTCTCACGTAACTTCTGAACAGCATTTCAGTCTGTTATTACTTCTGAGATCTGAATACTGATGTGAATGCGGTCCTTTTCAGATATTTTCCTCATGTTTAAATTCATGTTTAAACACACACACACACACACACACACACACACAGTGCAGAGCAGTGTGAAATAATAATGTTTTCTAGCAGAGAGGAGCTGTGGTGTCTAGAAATTAAAGTCTTAATGTACACAGATCTATATTTATGCAGACTGAACTGAAATAATAATAATGTGTGCTGACATTTAAAAGCTCCTAATTGAAGACACTCTTATAAGACTTGCAAAATGTGACCTTTGCCGTCCTGCACTTTCAGCCCAAACCCTGAAAACAAAATGGCTGATTACTGAAAACTATTTTTTGCTGAAGTGATGTGCTTCTCCTTGGCGGCTGTGTGGGTGTTTCTGTTCCCCAGAATGCATCTCTCAGATAAAACCACAGACAGGAGTCTAGACAGCTCTTTCGTCTCGTCTGACACCAACGCAGAGAGATTTGTATGAGGAGAAGGGAATTACAGGTTGTGAGACGGAGGACAGAAAGATGAAGGGATGGATGTTGGTGTTGTGGGTGATAGACGTGTGAGCAGACAGACGAGACAGAGAGGAAAAGAGAGAAGGATAAAGAGTACACACATGGCTCAGCAGGAACACACTCAAATCCTGACAAATAAATGAATTCTACTTTAAGAAATGTGGAATTTCCTCAGAATCAGAGGAAGAAATCAGTCAGAGATTTAAAAACCTGTAGCAGAGACGTGCAGGTCTGATTAAATATTCATGAAGGAGTGCAGAGATTTTTAACCTTTCTACCTTCTGAATATGTTAAAATGTCAGTGATTAAAATGATCATTCTCAGTTCGTTCCTGCACACACACACACACACACACACTCCATTGTGATCATGCATCACTGACATTTTCAATATAAAATTAGAAAGATCAGATAGAACTTTGACGCATCGTTAATCTCAGAGCTGCAGGTTTCAGGTTTTTGTCTCGTTTGTTTTGAAAAATCCAAGAAACTCACTGCAACAATGACGACTACAACAAAAACCTGGCCACATCCGTGTACATAAAGATTTAAAGCGGTTGTTGGTTCAAAACAATTTTCTTTTATTTCTTTGATCTCATCTACGATTAAAGGATTTTATCTTTAAAGCTTTACTCTTAAAAGAGAAAAATGTGTCTGTGTGCAGTGATTAAAAACACAAACTGCACTTATTACAGTTCAGTTCATCTTCGTAACCTCGTCCTAACATTTCTATGAGCTCCTGATGGATGAATAAGACAGCATTGTGTGTTTTTCTTTACCTGAAGCTAACTCAAACAGCGAGTTTTCTACAGTGATGTTGAACATGGTTATGGGTGGAGTTAGAGCAGGGTTATTAAAAAAAATACTACAAGCAATTCTGTAGTCTTAAAATGTTACTTCTACAGTTTGTGTATATGGAATAGATAGATAGATAGATAGATAGATAGATAGACACCATCGCTAATCAATTCAATAGAGTCGACAATTTTAATCAAGTATTTAATCTGAGTCCTGCACCACGGCTGCTTCCTCTAACACATCTGTACATTAATCACAGTGAGGAAATGAAATCAGGTCTGAGATCATCAGAGAGACGCAGCTGCTCAGTAGCAGAACCTCATCACAGAGAGAATCAGATGGTCACATGATGAAAGCTCCGCCTCCCTGAGCACCTCCACTATCACAGCTTCTCTTTAGAAAAAGAATGCATGTACTGTCACGTACACACACCTACAGTGAAATCCTGTTGTTTGTATTGAAGATGCTGAAGCTGGTCACATGACCACAGGAACACAGCAGCACAAAGACATGCTGAGAAAAATCAATAACACTTACACACACGTGTTATTTCACGATGTGCTAGAACATTCTGACTACACAAACAACACTTCACTGCAATCAAATATTCTATAAACTAGACATACTTAATTACACTCAACCCTTACCGAAAGCAACAAAGCAGTTCCAGACTATAAAGACTAGATAGATAGATAGATAGATAGGTACTGTACATATACTGTATATATAAATACACAGAGATACACAGACAGATGACAAGATTGTTTCATTTTAAGAAGAAATAAAACCTTTTACTATTTTTTGATAATGCTTTATGTCTCAGTGTCTCGAAGCCCCAGTGTTTCCCAAAATGAATTATTATTACTGCAGTAAAATCTACTTTATATTCAATACTCACCTCATGCTCACACTTCTGATAACATCAGCATTAAATCAATATTAAAACTTATTTAAAAATATTAAAATGTTTTCATTTACATTTAGCTCATATTTGCGCACTCATATCTACACTCATTTGTGTTATGTTCTTATAGTTTTTGGATCATCATCGTCTTTAATTGCTGTCAGACTGAGTTTTGTTTCAGTTTGATTTTAGAGGAGATCTTTGAGATCTGAACTGTGCAAATGACCATAAAATCACAGATTTATTTAGAATAGTGTGAGTATGAGATACTGGTTTTCTTGTCGACAGTGCCCATGTTTAGTTATTGTTGCTAAGCTACAACAAAACTTGTAGATATCCTGGCTCAGTGGGACAACCTCAGAGTTTATTTAGCCAAAAACCTACACAACAATGCTGCAGGCAGTCACTGTGGCCTTGAAAGTGTGATAATGATAATGATAATAAATACTGACTCGCTAACTTTTCTTCATGCTCACACCGTCCTGTGTCCCTCAGTACCACAAATTAATTACACTAACAGAAACAGGTGCAGCGATCGTGGGGCCTGAAGTGCGGCGACATGATTAACCATCGCCTGAAAAATTAATGCAGATCTCTAGGGATTATATTGACTGAGTCTGAACATTTATTCAATAGCATTAGCAATGCAGAAATCCATACATCACACGTGAAGCCTCCTCACTGGACTGATAACTTGCTACAAACCCCTCAAGGCTCCACACGCACCAAGAAATCAGAAGAGCTGTGCGTGTACCTGCTCGGGCGTGCCATACAGACCATCTTCATGCAGATCAGACGCCTGGACTGACCTTCGGGAGCTGAAATGTGGACGGGGTTCGGTTTGGACAGAGCACTTCGTTAGGTGATGTAACCACCTGTCTCAAACCAAACGTCATTTATTACTGAGCAGGTCTGGCTGTGTGAGCTGCATGCTAATCCCCTCGCCTCACTGAGTGCACTCAGAGCTCGCCTGCTTTGCCCTTGGTGAAATCGGTTTCATGCATTACTTAAACCACATCTTACATCTATATTCCATCCCACCTACATCTATTTCACAAATGACAGAATGACTACGCTTTCAGAGTGCCGCTGCTGTGATTTTAATCTTTTACATGACAAAACATGAATGCAAGAAAGAAGAACAAAAGAAAGATGATAATCATCGGCTTGTGTCGATGATTTTGGATAATTTCACTGGTGCGGCATTAAAAAACAGGAAGTAGAGAGTTTTACAGTAACAGATGGCTCTGTGTGTCTCTGCTCGCTCAGCAGCATGCCTTCATTAACACTCATTTCTCATCACAATGTAAACTCACAATATCATAAAAACCAACCATCATCTGCATACTGTATCCTCACCCACACACGAACCCACACACGAACACACACACGAACACACACACAAACACACATGCTTTCTATTTACGCTCACAAATATCTACAAACCACCAAACCCAGTCAGAATCACATGTATACAGTGTGAATGGGATGCACGTAATTAATAAACACAGTGTGTGCGTGCGTGTGTGTGTGTGTGTGTGTGTGTGTGTGTGTTTTACAGTAAAATACTGAGTGTTGGGGTGGTGTGATGTGGAGTCACTGTTACCACACAAGTTGATTATTTTCCTGTAACATCACATCCACAAGTGTTTTATTACTCTTATACCACAGCGACAGTGGATAATAAAATTGTAGTTTAATAACGAACCATTTTCTCTAACACTGCCTCCACACTGAACAACCCCCTGAACAAACCACACCCAAACCTCCACCATGCCATGTTCTCTACATCAGTCCTGTCCCTGAAGTTCTACTTTCCTACAGAACCCATCAGAGCTGATCGGCCTGATTCAGTCGGCTGATGATCTGGAACTGGTGTGTTGGGTTCTTTGTGAAGGAGTTACTGTGACATTTATGTGTCAAGTGGAGTCATTGATTGTTACCATAGAAACAAACTCCTCACTTCAGAAGAAGATTTATATATATATATATATATATATATATATATACACACACTCACTGAGCCCTTTGTTAGGAACACTATACTAATACTGGGTAGGGCCTCAGTTCTTCATGGCATTCTGTTGGATTCAGATCTGGTGACTGGAAAGACACTGAATAACACTGAACTCATCGTCATGTTCATGAAACCAGTCTGAGAAGCCTTTTGCTTTGTGGCATGGTGCATTATTGTGCTGGAATGATAAGCAGATGAAGATTGTAAATTAGAAGATTGTAAATTGTGGGCATGAAGGGATGCACATGGTCAGCAACAGTACTCAAATACGCTGTGGCATTCAAGCTATGATTGATTAGTATTAACAGCCCAAAGTGTGCCAAGAAAACATTCCCCACCATTACACCATCTCCACCTGCCTGGACTGTTCTCACAAGGCAGGTTTGGTCCATGGATTCATGCTGCTGGTGCTGAATTCTGACTCCACCTTCTGTGTTCCTCAGCAGAAATCCAGATTCATCAGACCAGGCTACGTTTCTCCAGCCTTCACCTGTCCAGTTTTGGTGAGTCTGTGGCCACTGCAGCCTCAGCTTTCTGTTCCTGGCTGACAGAAGCGGAACCCGATGTGGTCTTCTGCTGTTGTAGCCCATCCACATCAAGGTTCGACATGTTGTGCATGCTGAGATGCTTTTCTGCTCATCACAGATTATCTGAGTTACTGTAGCCTTTCTGTCAGCTCAGACCAGTCTGGCCAGTCTCCGTTGTTCTCTCTCATCAACAAGACATTTCCATCTGCAGAACAGCTGCTCACTGGTTGTTTCTTCTTTATTGCACCATTCTGAGTAAACTCTAGAGACTGTTGTGTGTGAAAATCCCAGGAGATCAGCAGTTATGAAATATTCAATCCAGCCAACAATCACGCCACAGTCAAAATCACTGAGATCACATTTTTTCCCCATTCTGATGGTTGAGGTGAACATTACCCGAAGCCGCTGGCGCGAATCTGCGTGATTTTATGCATTGCACTGCTGCGACACCATTGGTTGGTTAAATAATTGCATGAATGGGTAGGTGTACCAGTGTTCCTAATAAAGTGCTCTGTGAGAGTATATATAAACTTTCTTGTCATTAATAATTAGTAATTAGTGACCAGTTACCGGGGAAAGTGAACAGAATTTACAATGCGTGATACGCTCTCCAGTCACACATTCATTAAAAAATGGTGCATGAATATTCCTGACTCTAAACTGGATTGGATTTTAATTTGGATTTTCCTCATATTACTAATAAGCATGAAATGGCCGATGTTTTACTGATGGCTGGGAATCGAAACTAATTTTGTGACAGGATAAAGCTGATCTGAAAAATAAAATCATTCTCGCTATAATTTACCATGAAGGCAGAGAGATGCTGCGTTAGAGGTAAAACCAGGTGTCATGTTCCTGAATTATTTTGCTCAGCAACACCTCAGCTGGAGAAATCTCGGCTCGGTGGCATTTTAAATTCACATGACTGAAAAAAAGCAAACTGAAATTAGTGAGGGAAAAGGTGTGTGATGTCAAAAACTGTTAAAGCTTCTCCAGGTCGTAAACATTGCCATCTCAGTTCCTCTTAATGACTGCAAAGCATTCGGATCACTTTTATCACTCTGCATTCTGCTGCTCCAAATGAGCTAATTGATGCTATAATTCAGCTAAACATCCATTTAGATGTGAAGTAATCAGCCTCCCATGACTATGTGCACTTAACGAAGAGAAACTGATGTGTGTGTCATTCATACTTCTCCTACCTCGTACCGGCTCAGAGAGAAAAGGACGGAGTGGAAATTAATTTGAATAACGATCTAATAAAGTCCATTTGGGACTTTATCTCATAAGCGCTGTAATGAATCTTAATTTGCAGTAAAGGACATGTAGGTGCGTGGGCTGATTGCATAGCACTGAGGGAAAATGTCACCATGACATAACACCCACATGACATAACGCCCACCTGACATACAGTCTACATGACATAATGCCCTCATGACATATAACCCACATCACATAACACCCACTACATACAGCCCACCTGACATACATACAGCTACATGACATAATGCCTTCATGACATAAGACCCACATGACATAACATCCACATTATGTAACTCCCACATGACATAATGCCCACATGACATACAGGCCTTATGACATAACGCCCCCATAACGTGACACCCACATAGGTTAGGTTAGGTTCAACTTTATCGTCATTGTCAGAGTGCGAGTACAGAGACAGCGAAATGCAGTCAGCATCCAACCAGTAGTGCAAATAGCAAATAAACTAAAATGAGGTAACGAGGTTATGGTGCAGTAAGTTAACAGTGTACAGTTAGATAAACAGAATGACGCATAACCAGTAATACAAATGGCAATTAAGTTAAATGGAATAAATAAGAATTATGGTGCAGTTAGTTGAGATAAACAGTATACAGGTGGAGGTAAGCAGCATGATGCAGTGGATACACACAGTGGATAGAAATGCAGATAATGGCAATAATGTGCAAATAAAACACAACACACAATCAGGGAACATCAATCACCTCCAACTAATTCTGAATACCTCCAACTACCTCCAAAGTCTTCCAGCTCTCTCCAAACTCTTCCAGCTACCCCCAAACACCTCAGAACATCCCCAAACACCTTCAGACCCCTGTCCTCCTCTTCTCCTTGTCTCCTCCACACCACTAACCGACACCAGATGAAAAATCAATGTGCAGAAATTGACTCAGCAAAAACAAATTAACTGTAGCAGCCAAAATAAACCAAGTCCTTCGAGAAAAAATGCCACACACAGATAGAGACAGTAAGCACACACACACACACACACACAGAATATAGTGCAATAACAAATACACAGCAGACCTCTGAATGTGACATACAGCTGCAGCAGTTTTACATTATAATGAAATAATGTACAACAATCGTCCATATTTCACAAACTAATGATGCCACAGAGAGGAAAAGAACACAGTAACACAATGAAAACACAAACACACAATGACCAAACACAATTACAATGTTGATGTGTTATTAGTGGCAAGAAAATGACAACAACCAAATAAAAAACACAAATCACGCGTGTGTTCAGTAATGATGAGGACGTGTGTGTGTGTGTGTCTGTGTTTGTGTTCAGTTTAATACACACTGTTTGTTCTAATCTTTATTATAAGAGCTTGTTATAGGGGGCGTGGCCACGCTTGCTCATTAGTAGGTCACATGACCAGGACATGTCTGTAGTGTTTATCTGTGCTAGGAACTCAATAATTTCCCTCTAAACCCCCGGAACACGGCACGTCCTTTTAAACCTCGTCTGTTTTGCATTTTAAACTTTTGGCTTTTTGGTCTTTGTACTGAAGAAAAAAACACAAGAGCTCTTTAGCCACAGGATATAATACAATCTTTACCAACATCTCAGTTCAGACAGGATACACTCACTCACTGTAAACTCTAGAGACTGTTGTGTGTGAAAATCCCAGCAGGAGATCAGCAGTTTCTGAAAAACTCAAACCAGCACATCTGACACCAACAACCATGCCACGGTTAAAGTCACAGAGATCACACTTTTTCTTCATTCTGATGTTTGATGTGAACATTAACTGAAGCTCTTGACCTGCATCTGCAGGATTTTATGCATTGTGCTGCTGCCACATGATTGGCTGATTAGAGAACTGCATAAATGAACAGGTGTACAGCTGTTCCTAAAAAAGTGGACGGTGTATATTACCTGGAGTTATTTCTACTACTCAATTTATAGAAGAGAAAATATGGAGTACTGACATGACGGATTCAGACTAAAATCCCAGAGATACGCCATTAATAATTACATTACACACATCCACATGGAAAACTAATCCCGTCTGAATAGGGCTAAAGTGAGTGAAAGAATAAAAAGTGAGTCTCAGAGGTCACGTCCTAACGGGGCAGAGGAAACCAGATCGCTCACTCAGCATCTGGCACTGAGAAGAAGTCAGAGCTTCTTTAGGTCCTGCTGCAGATAAATTTTTATTCACACAGTAACAGAGGAAGAGCGGTGAGAGTCACAAACACTCTTCTACATGTTTCTGAATTTGAGCCAGTGATGGAGGAGTGATCAATATATCATAAAATGGTTCATGCTCAGGGACACAATTTCACTCAAAACTCTTTCTTTCATATATCAGCTACTGAAACATGCTGAAAACAGATCAGGGGGAGGCTGATGGGACACAAACAAGGATTTTAAAGTTTAGAGCTAATTAAACTAAAATTAGTTGGTCTACGTTTTATTTTACCTCAAGTTTTATTGCACCACTTAATTTTAAACTTAAATCAAAACCTCAAGCTTGGATTTGTTCTGTTTGTCCTCCATGATGGATTCACTAGTTTAGACCAAAGAAATAATATTACACAGTTACTGAGATTAATTTATTTTCTCAGTTTATATACACTTTTATACAGTGAGACACAATGAGAGTTTGGGGTCCAAGCACTTCCAAGCAGTTTCTTTTCCCTCTTAGCTATAGCTTCAAACCCTCTGTCATTAAAACTACCCACTGAAAGTTTTTATAATCTGACCGCTGCTCATTCCTCATTATAATTAAATATTTCTGAATCCTGTGCTCGTGTAGCTATTTACACACAGAAACGGAAAAAGAAAAATCATTGAAGAACAGAAATGTAAATGTAGAAATAGTGAAATGTGAGACCCTCTAAGTCACAAAGAAAATATAAATATATAAATAGATAATTTTATTCTATTTCTCCCTGACACATATATTTTATATCACAGGCTTTCCTACACCTCAGGGTTTTGTTCATCACCTCACAGCTGCAGTGATCTGACACAACTGATTATAATTTAGAATTGTAGAGAAAAGGAAAAAGAAAGTTCCTAGAGTGAAGAGGATAACCACAGAACCTGCAAATCCCTCACAGGTTTTGTTTTATAGAGTTTGCTAAGCATTAATTTACACTCTGATTCTTCCCAAAAGTACAGGAACTCAGGTTTATTTATAGAGGAGTCTAAAAAAAACCAGGCTATAAAAATGCATCAGGTTTCAGTCGAGGTGAGATGTGAACAGGTTTGAAACATGAAGGTAGAAGGAACAGAATTGTTGCATAATGAGTATGTGTCTTCTTATTCTAACGTAACTCAGAATTATAAAAATAATAAATGCATTAAAATGAAAAATTGACCTCTCACACATATCTATGAATGAAGCAAAATTAATTCTGATCATTTCAGGAAAAACTCAGTGAAAGTGCTGCAGTTGTCAAACCTTCAACATTCTTCACAAGGACACAACATTAATGAAGCATTTAAATCACCTCAGAATTACTATTATTAAAAAAATGTAAAAAAAAAAAGAAAAAAAAAAAGAAGGTATACAAGCACAAGCTGTGTCAATCAAAATGCAATTGCACAGTAAAAGGCAACTCAGCGTGACTCATTCTGTCTGAAGTTCACTTTTAAACATCTCCAAAATGCATGAAATTGTCAGAGTGCATCAGAGATCATTACTTCACATCATTTCCCCTAATTTTACAGAACAAAGTTAGAAGAAACACACTGCATGAAGTGAAAGGCACAAGCTCTAAACAAAACAAAAAATTAAAATCTTCAGAAATCTTTTAAAATAATGAACATTATGATGAAATTTTCAATAAAATAATGAAAATTCCATTATAAAAGCGTATCTTTTCCACATTAAAACATTTCACTGCATTAACCATGAGCACGTTATTTCAGGATGTGACAGTGATGCAGCAGGAAAGGTCTGAGAGAGGACATGGAGTGAAATGAAGACAAACGCCAGAAGAGCGGGTAATTGCCTGAAAGCACTTTGTGAAAAGTGTCATCATTAGGATGTGAAATGCCACACTCTTTCTCGAGGAAAAAACTAATACTGAGGCCCTTTGTTTGGTCTTAACACTCCATTTCCTTTGGATGGAGCTGCCAGAGAAGAAGCTGACTGATTATCACCTCCATCACCTCCATCGCCTGACATGCATTCCCTCTGCATCCAACTCTCTCAAACTCTCAGCTGGATTCTCTCAGAAACCCGTGACACTCACATCTGTTTCACTTTTATACTCTGTACATCAATAATAATCAGCAATTCATTAAATAGTGAGAAAATTCAAAGCTAAATTACAGACAGAATAATAAACAGACTACCACATGAACAAACGTCACTTCAGAAATCTCAGAAAACTGATTAAAATAAATTTTCTTCAATTCAGTTTAAATTTTTATTGTAACTTTGAGGATTTGTAACTGTCAAGGACAGTTCATTAACCTTTTATAAATATGGTTCTGTGAACTATGTAGAACGACCAGCGATGATAAGAATCAACCTTCACAAAGTGACACAGTGACATATGATGCAGTCGTTTCCTTGAACCTTCTCTCTGAGTTCTCGCTGGGTTCGTGGTGAAGCCGAACTGGTGATTATACAAGTTTCATAGAGCAACAGTTACAAACATAACTACTGATATATGATGTAACATATGACGTGGACACAGCATGGAACGCCATGCAGGCTCACCTTCATGGAATGCTGCAGGGTTAATTGATTAATTTACAAAATTGGGTGACGTGACCATGGACTAGGAGCAAGGATTTAACATCTGCAGATACACAAAGTTCCAGTGCTAACAGTGAAATGGCTAATGTATTACCACTGCATGCCGTGCACAAGGGAATATCGAATGTTCCCATTAGAAAGTCATCCGTACGTCTGCATTCAGTGCTTGGGCAGTATACATAAGATGTGATGTAGGCATCAATGGTGGGCATTATAACCTAGCTGACCTGCTTGTGACCTGTCTTACTAGGTAAAGTTTGCACCACAGAGCCCAGGCTCTCCATAAAGATCATGCACGGTGACATTGTGAAGTCTGTCACAACAAAAGTGAAAGAATGCAATCAGTGCTGTGCAGTGTGTATCGCTATCCAATCCCACTCCGGCCACTAACACTGGAATGTCTCGGCAACAGCGGACTGAGGTGACTCTCACCATCCCGAGAGGTTAGGAGGAGTGAAATAATGAAGGAATGTATGTGAAACTGAGCATCTAAATGTCATTGTGCAGTTTAAAACCCTAAAGGTCTGATGGCTGCACTTTAGTAATGTTTAAGTTCAATGTGAGATCTTTCACATTATTTATTGCTCTACAGCGTGCACTTATTTTCCCTCGTGGAAGCACAGAGTACTGGCTGCTCAGTCTAACTCTCTCCTGTGTATGGAGCTCTCTCTCTCTCTCGCCCTTTCTTTCCTTTCTTCCCCATCCTGTAATTTATTGCACTTCCTGATTCAGCATCACTTCCAGCAGGTAACTGCAGTGTAAAATAAATGACACCTCAGATGTTCAGCTGATGAGTGTGTACTCAAGAACCTTCCTTAGAGCATCTGAACTGCAAATAATCATTAAACTCATTAAAGTTTAATTTGCAAATGTGTCATATGCACATGAAGGAGCTCTGTTTTAACAATAATAATAAGGTGAGTAATGGTGTGAAGGATAAAATGCTTCCTGAATCCACTGTGACTTCAGAGTATCTCAGACTGAATGAAAGAGCGGTGATTGTGCTTGTCATATTTAATCAGCTGTATCACTGTCGGCATTTCACACTGAGATCTCTGATCCATTATGATCGCCGCTGGCTCTCAGGCAGAGCGACTCGCCACATCTGTTTGGTGTTGGACCAAAATGACTGCTGGCCAAATAATCAAGAAGACGAGTAGATTGCTGTGACCTTGTGCACAGAGAGGGAGTGAAACAATTTCTCTCTTTCTCCTTATTTCCATTCCAATTCTGTTCCACAGTCTGATCAAAACATCCACCTCTTTTCAGTTTGCCGTTTGTGTGCCCAGTCTGTGTCTGAGAGGAGCAGGAATCCAAAACCAAAACGCTCTCTGTCGTGACCCACATCTAAAAGAAATCTGTTTTACTGAAACCAAACAAAAATGTTTCACTTGCAGATCAGTGCAACAGAAAATCTTTAACACAGAATGAAGAGCTGCAGCTCAAAACCCTAACCCTCTCTCTCTCTCTCTCTCTCTCTCTCTCTCTCCATCTCTGTCCATCTCTCTCTCTCTCTCTCTCCATCTCTGTCCATCTCTCTCTCTCTCTCTCTCCATCTCTGTCCATCTCTCTATATTTCTCTGAAAGCCAAACACAAACATCTGTTTTAAGCACAACATAAATCTCACGTACTTTGTAAGGAGAACTGGAGAACCACCAGCTCAATTCACTTAGACTAAAGAGAAGCTTCTGCTAAAGAGAAGTTTCAGATTAGACCTGACTAACTGAGTGACTGTAATGTTGTTAGAAAGATGAGAGTTATGTTAGTCAGATGTTCAGGTCAAAGAGTTTACACCGGGTCTGTACCACACTTTATAAACACAGTCTAATGTATGTTGTCTGGTATTAAACACAGAGATTCTATACAAAGTGTTGGGATGAAAAGAGATTGGGATCAATGTTCACTTCCTCAGCTTCAAAAAAAAATGATATGCCTCAATCACATCACCCAAATCCAAACACAGTTTTAATTGGATCAGTAAATTCTGTACTGAGCTCATTAACTCTTACACTTCACTTTACCATGTCACTGTCTGAGAATAAGCAAATAAAGGGCAACTAAGTCAAAGTTTTCTAACTGAAATGTCATCCACTGCCCCATCACTCATGGCATTGCTCAGAGATTTGGTCTTCATCCTCTTTTCTTTATAATTTACACCTTATTCATTTGTTAAATTATCCATGAATTCCAAATTCCCAACTTTTCTGTAGAGATACATGGTGTTGATTTTATATTTGCTTCATCACTAATATCAGAACCCCATATCAGATCAGTAAAAGCCTGTTTATCACCTTTAAGCCTTTACTTAGCTCTCATTAGCTTCTGTATTAATGATTCTTCTCCCTGACAATATCCTCAACAGACTTGCGCTTATTCATACACATCCACCTGCACATATCGACAGCATTCATTATGAATTACGCCAGTTAAATCTTTTTTCTCTGTGTGATTTCAGAACTCGTTTAAGATTATTTCTCATCGCACTGTACGAGATCTCAATAAACTCTGTTCTGATTTCTAGAACTGACTGTGTGATAATCTAATATGTTAGATTATACAATGAACATCCTCTGAAGATAGGCCTGCAATTAAGGAAAATTACTACGTTCTGCTCACGTCATCAATCAGCACGATGCATAAATCAGCTCATGCAGAAAACAGGCTCACATAATCACGAGCATTATCATGTTTCATTTACGTTTCTCCATCACTGCATATCTGCAGCTGTGCCATGAGTTTGTTGTCCTCCTGTTGGTGGATTTTAGGTGAGCATCGTAGCAGAGCTCAAACTCTGAGAGTTTAATCACAAATTTTTCACACTGACAGAACATTGTCTTTGGCCATCTTTGGTTGCACTGGCACTAAATCAGTCACATTATGTGATCTAACAACGCCGATCTCAACTCAGGACCAAAGAATTCTTTTACTGTGAGTTTTACTTTTATCAATGACGACAAAATTGGGCTGAAAATCACACGGCGTAAAGCTGGCTTTATCTGTCTCTTCTCACACTAAACACAATCCTCTGCTCATTGCCTTAAACGCTCTTCATAGTTTCAGATCCTCGTACCTTCAGGTCCACTAATGCTGTTTTGTTAGCGCTACCACAAACCAGAGTCTCCTCCACTGCTGGCTGTTCAGCACCTCGATCCACAAACTTTTCAACACTCATATATATATAATTTTTTTAATGTTGTGTGAAATAAATATTTCCTGTGTTTATTTGTTGTTACCTGACTGTAAAGCAATCTTGAGTTCTGTTGAGTTCTATTATTATTATTATTATTATTATTAATATTATTATTACTATTATTATTATTGAACCAGACTGGCTAACTCTGTCATTTCAGGTTACTTCAGGGGTTTCCGTGGATTCTTGTGTTCAGAATGTTCACATTCTTCCTGGATGTCCTTGAAATATGAATAAGAAACATTTACATGGAGTGAATAATGTAATGAATGTATAAGAGTTTGTTTAGTGTTTGTTCTTGTTGGGAGTTAAACAACCTGCAATCACATTCTGTCTCACGTCTGACTTCCACACAGCAGTAAATCACCTCGTCTGAGTGAGAAAACAGCACTGCAGCACGTAGCGGCTTCGTAAATGTCTGAATGTAAAACACACACACGGTGTAAAGGACACTTCATCAGCATTCTCCACTGAATTATTCCAGACTTAAGGAGCTGTGAAACATCTGAAAACACTCAGAGCAGGACATTTTAGCTGTCACATGATGAGTGTACATTCGGTCCATAATCTACTGCCAGGGTAGAGCATGGAACCACCCAGAACCACCCAGAACCACCCAGAACCATATAGAACAATATATAACCATCAAAAAAACCCCAGAAAAATCAATATTTTTCTGTCAAAAAGGGAGGGAGGGAGAGAGAGAGAGAGAGAGAGAGAGAGAGAGAGAGAGCTCTCCTACCTGTCAAGCAGCTGATGATAGACAGCAGCAGAAGTGGTTTCCATGGTGACCCCATACTTGTTGTGAAGGGTCACCTTTTGAAACACGGTTAGTGAGTCTTCATTAAAGTGATGCCTAGAAAAGAAATGATAATAAAGGGGAAGAAAGGAGAGAGAGAGAGAGAGAGATCTGTTAGTTTATAATGGATTAAGGTGATAATTTCATGTACATCTAATTTTCCTTTTTTTATATCATAATAAATGTTAATGTGAAATAAAAACTCCCTATAGTTCAGAGACAGGAGATCACGTACACACACACACACACACACACACACACACACACCCTCATTCTTATGTATTATCCATTGAATGTGTATCAGTAAGAGGAATCTTCAGTGGTGTGTGTTAGTGATGTTTCGTGTCTCAGGATCAGTGTTAACATCAGAACATGAATTTTATTTTCACTCTGATTTCTGCGAGAACGCTTCAGGAGACGAGACATGAGTCATTCTGAAATAATGAATATCAGTAGAGCAGGATGAATTTATAATTCAGTGTAATTACTGCAAAGCAAACTGAAATCTCATAAAAGCATCAAAAAGAACCAGAACAAATACAGAACCAAGAGCAGGAGAACATGGAGAACCTCACTGTACTAACAGTAAAGAAAAGAAAGAAAAGCAAAGATTATTTTGCAATTTTTAAACATTTTTGCTTATTTTTAGCTTGGAATTGTCTTATTCTTTTTGCAGATAATTTTTTAAAATAAAAGTGGTTATTTTCTAGAAAAAAAGTAAAATTATCTTCCAATAGAAAAAGACAAATTTAAGCAGAATTAGTGACAGAATTAGCAGAAGTGTTAAAAATACACGTAATAATCTTGTATTTCTTTTATCATAATGAAAAATATTAGATAAATTAAAATATGTTCAATATATTTGTACTTGTTGCATCATTTTTGCAGCATTAATGCTGATAAAAAAGAGAAAGTGTCCAAAATCTTTACAAAAACGTGTGATACAGCAAAGCGAGGAAATGAAATGTGATAAAATATTTTTATAATTAATGTTAATTTCTATAATTCATCATTAATTCATTAATTTCATCAAATCATTGAACATTAATGATTTTAATATTTAAACCTATTAAATAGGTAAATTTCACTTCATCTCCAGCTTGGCTGAAGTTCATACGTTTAAAGAAAACTCCACACTATAAAGCAAATAATAATAATAATAATAATTAAAGGCTGATAATGACTGTACAGAAATTGTAGTGTTTAAATATGATTAAATTCGGCTGTAACACACTGAGGTGTGTTTGAAGTCAAGCTTTGTCTGTAGATAAAAAAGGAGTGAAAGTGATAAAAGGTGAATAATTAACGGACTCGTTACGAGATTCTGCCACACACTATAATAATAACATAAAAAGCTAACGCCTGCCCTACTGCTAATTATTTTCAAGGCACACTCAATTTAAAACTCTTTATGAGCAAAGAAATTAAAAAAGAAAAGAAAGAACTCAGAGAGGGGTGGATTTGTGCCGGCTGAAGCCACGCTGCATCGCTTTCCTCTGAACTCGTCTTTAATTAAAAGTGTGAGATTAAGAGCAATCTCTCTCAGGAACACAGATCACGATAACTCATGAGTCTGAACACGAGAACATCAAAACCTCACAGTCAAGAGAAAACGTCACGACTCGTCACTCACAATCAATTTCAGTTTTAATTCTCACCTGGTCAGACTTTTAAACTTTACTGATGTGTTGTCTTTGCTCTGTGTCTGTGAGATTCTCTGTAAATTAAATTCAATAATTTTTCTTAAACTTTATCTGCTGTGGTGTTAATATAATCAGAGACAATTTTTCAGAATATTTTACACTGAAATAAAAAAGAAATAAAAATCACTCCCAGACCTCTGTGTTACAGCTTGATTAAACATCTAAAACTTTTGCTTGGCTGTGATTTTGAATAGATAAAGTATTTTTTGAATAGCACAGTATGTTATTTTAATGTTTTCCCTTTTATTTTATTAATTTATTCACTTATTTCTACTAGCACTAATCCTAACCCTAGCACATTTTTCGCACAATTTTTACTGTTGCTTTAGTTCTATTTATGTTGCTATTTTTATATATTTAATACTGTTTATTATTTATATCTAACTACTTTCTTTAATTTTCCTCAACTCACAACCTAAAATCATTTTACTGTCATTTTATATGTTTATGTATAAAATCTATAAAAGTTACTATATAAATAAAGTTTATTATTATTATTATTATTATTGTTGTTGTTGTTGCTGTTGTTGTCAGTAGAATTTCACTGGTTGATGTAAAAATCTGTAAACTCTACAATAAATTAAATAAAAACTAAAAACAAATTACAGCTGCCTTTTTAAGTGATTATGATCTTCCTCCATGTTTTGCTACCTGGGACTGGACTTTTTTAGTGCAAAAATTTAAAATAAAAGCTCATTTACACATTTATGGTGTTGACATGATCAATTATTAGTGTCACTGTGAGAAGTCGTGTTCACACACGCAGGATCGGTGTCATTTGATCAATCACGTGTGTTTACAACACAAAACACTATTAATCAGGAAATGTGCTGAATCCAATCTAACGCTGATCCAAAGTTTCAGGTCCATATTTTACACTTCAACACATTTCTGAGGCAATCGCATGGTGTAAAATCCTCTCTCCCACATCTCTTTTTTTTTTAATCTGTTCTGCTAATGGTCCAGTGGGTCAGAACCGAGCAGACAGCGTGAAGAACTGCTCGTTTCTTTAGTGATTTATGAGACTGAACATCAGGTCAGACTCCTCAATTCCCCATCAGAGAGATTAATATTCACACCTTGGCCTGAATGAGATCAGGACTTTCAGAAAATCTGCTCAGGGCATTAAAGAAAGAAAGAAAATCCACAGAAATGTGACAGTGCTTCAGAATTTCTGGAGAGTTTTTGGAAGTTGCGGGAAAGCAGAGGAATGATCTGAGTTGTTAGTGTGGGATTGATGCTTTCCCCTGGGATATTATCTACAGCAGATTGGAAATATTCAAGACTTCAGCAGAGTGAGAAATATCACGAAATAATACAGAGTCTCAGCTTCACTTCCATCCAACACAATATTCATGAGCTAAATCTAGTGCTGCTTTAAATCCAAATCCACATATCAGTGGAGTGAGAAAAGTCTGCACAAAAAGCATCAATCATCTTTAAAGCATGATGAGAAACATCTAAATATAATCATCTCATCTGTGCTTCAGTGTGGAGGATGAGTGATATTTATTTATTTATTTCCTGCAGGATGGAGAATTTTCTCCATAAAAACTCACAGTAAAATCACAGGAGCGAAACTGGACTGATTTCCATACGTCTGTCTTCAACAGAGTGTAAATCCAATGTAACCTGCAGCAGGCATACTTCTCTACACACACACACACACACACACACACACACCGTTACACTTTAGTTCCTCCACATAGTGAGGAGACACAAAGCCTCCTGAGATTTTACTGCTTTACTGATTTTAATCTGGAGTGGGATGTTCAACAAGAACATATGAGTGTGATGGTCAGGGGTCCACATACTTTTGGCCAAATAGTGAACCACAATCATCTTTGCACAAGAACAAACCACTCATTATTCTGACTGATTTTCATAAATTAATTCATAAAGTTACTATAAAAATGAAAACCTGAACAAATTTATACAATATTATACAAACTAAATGATGTGGGTGAAATTAGTTCACTTTTCTTATATTAAATATTAAATAAAAGTGGAAACATATAAAAACAAAATCAAATATTAAAAAAGAGGAAAAAAATCAAATAAAATCAAAGTGGGAAATTATTAACACTAACCTTGTCCCTAACCCGCCCATGACCTTAACGTTTTTAACATTTCTCACAAACTGAGTCATTGTAATCTGTTGTAGATTGTTCTGAACTGCCCTGCAACCTGAATACCAACATCAGCTAAAATACTGTTATTTATTTTTTAAATATTTGTTTAATTTAATAGTTTTAAAAACTTATTAAAAACTTTTCCCACTTTTATCTGAGTCACATTATTACCCAAAAATCCAGCTTTTCAGTATGGCAGTTCAGTGTCACGAGGAAATCAGAATAAATTTGTATGTCCAGTTCTGTATGTCTGTAGTCTTTCAGAATAAAAGTGTTAAAAAACCCAACAGCAGAACCATGTCAGAGCTGATCTAAACTGAACTTTCAACCATCAGTAGCCAAGAACCTTAAAGCTGGAGTGGAAGAAAAATCCTCTAAAACGCGATGTTCTCACTTTACTGTGAGTCGCCCTGAAGCTAAAACACAGTCTCTGTTTCACAGTCAGGGCTGTCGAGTCAATTCAGGGCGAGTCGTACGTCATCTTCACGGCACCTCCGGCACTAAATAAACGATATTACAGAGCTCTAAAGCCTCAGACACTGAGACACGCTCTCAAACTCCTGTTCATTTCTATAACATCACTGAGAGTCAAGCAAAATAAAAAAGAATGATTGCAGAGTTCGGGGAACATTTATTTATTGTGCAGTTTACGTTTTTTTAGTCTGTGAAAATGTAGTATCATGTAGCTTAATTTTCACACAGTAATGTATTTTAACTGTTTATTTGAATTAAAATCAGGATTTAAACACAGAATCTGTTTTCTGAAATATTTCAACTCTTATTTAGCAAATCCATCCAACTAACACTTCTTACAAAACACCAGCTTCACGGCAGAGTGCAGTGTGTTTAATGGACTTGTCATTAATGTTTTCACACAGAAAAGGAGAAAAATCCCACAGCAAGCGGTGGCGAATGTTTTTGACCTCTTTTCCCAAACACTGATTTTTATTTTCTGAAAGCATGTGTAGTAAAATATTTTCACTCTGTGATCAAACTCAGATGAGTATAGAAGAACTCGGGATATGTGAGTTTCCAACAGATTTCACCTGGACGTTAACATCACACATGGAGAGATGATCACATTCTTACATCATGAGATGATTAATATAAAATGTGATGATTTTGACCCCTATGTGAAAAATAATGTCAGACTTTACATGCTAACTGTATCTGTCATTAAGCGTAATAACCAGTTTAATCAGCCGTCATCCTTTTTTAACTTTATTCTCATTCTCTGTTTAAAGACCTTTTTAATTCGTTTTATTTCTCTGTGTTTTGCCATCCTGTCTACACAAACACACAAATACTTATGTTTATGTTTATTCTGATGTCACAGTGTGAACCTGCGTATGTCTGTTGCATGTGTTTAGTGTGTCTGTTGCGTGTCTGTTACATGTGTTTAGCGTGTGTTATGAATGTTCTAGGACTCGGATTATCACAGCTGCCGATCAGGTCGTTACTCTGTGAGCTGTAATTTCTTATTTGATAACGTGTTTGCAGGTAAATTTCGCTTTGTGTTATTAATACACTCTCGTGTGTGTAAAGAGACTGAATCTGATCGGCGCTGTACTGCTCCTGAATCCACCGCTCCGACGCTACAAACCGCACTGAGAACCCAGAGTTAGGATCAGAGCCGAGAGCACGCTGTATTCCACGGGAACATTAAGCAGCAGTTCCGCCTCCTCGTCACTCCACACGTCATTCCTTATGTTTGGAGTTTTTCTTTACGCAGCTCTCAGCGTTATTCTTGAGGTGTTTGACGTTACAGTTTATGATGTACTGTCATTGCGTTGATGTGACCATGCAGTCATTTTTATATTGTTTTTGCACTTTCCAGTGGACGGAGAATTGTTTTTTTTTAAAATGGAGGAGTAAAACTACGTTTTCAGAAATATCTGTGTACGTGTGGTGTGGGCGGGGCCTGGGCTATGATTGGTCCAAAGTCATTGAGGTGTTTAGTGACATCACTATATTAGCACAAAAGTAGCTCCACCCACAAATCATTCACACAGAAGGAGTGAAAAAAGTAAATCTAATTTATAATCACTATCAGATTCTTTGAGTTGGGTGACTTTAACCACCAGTTTCCTAAATCCCTTTTCACTCTAGTTTTTTAAATCACTCTCTAATATCTTAACTATCAGTATCTACATTAAGTAAATACTGATAAACTGAAATGTCATGATATTGGTTTTTGCACTTATCAGAGCTTTTTTTTTATTTCAGCACGACATTCTGGCTGAAATGAATTAATTTACTCGCCTTTCCACATCATAGTTCATGACTTGAGTCACGCCGTGTTACCGCTAAATCCCGACACTCCACTGATGAAGCAACTTGGGAAAAAATTTCATCTGCATCTTTTTTCACTAAGCTCATGAGAAACAGAGATATTATATTATCTTACGTTACACACTGAATAAATATAATGGAGATTAATAAATGCTGTGTTTAGGTGCTGAGTCGGAAGAAAATCCGGAATCTATTGTTTGCGGAGTTCCATAAAGACTCTGAAGCAGTTTACAGGCTGATAAGCTGTTGGAGATTAACAAACAGAGGCAATTATTCACTTGTAGATTTTTGGATTATCTTCAATACATCTGAATTTTTCCTCCTGAGAAATAACCTCACGCTTTTAACAAATCAGAACAAATAATGAGGAAAACCTGCAGAGCATAAAGTGAACATCATCTGATTCATTTCCAGAAAAGATAAGATATATTGATGATGTTTAGAATATAGAGATTTAAAAAAAAGGAAATTCATGTAAAAAAAAAAGTGATTTTGTAGAAAAGGTAATCTCCAGAGCACGAAGCTAACAGAACAACAGAAACATCATTGGAGTCCAAGCTAATCAATGCAGAGGGGAAATGGATTTAATCACCTTCTCTACAGCACAATAGACTGAGAAAAGCACTCACGACCTTCACCTGCAAACAATTAAAGCTCTCTATACTCATGTATGAAAGGCCACACTCTCCGTTCCACAGGTTCCTCTCAGAAAGACACGTCGCTTTGTTACACGCAACAATGCGATTCAATTTCTTCCTCAATAGAGTCTCTGATTTCCCGCAGGTCTGAACAGGGATGAGCGTTCCACTGGGACTAAAACACACATTTCCCTCCTGTGCGAGAACCCTTGTGCTGTTTGACTTGTTCTGTGTATTTGCGTGATCGTTTACTCGAGGAACACGCATGTCATCTATTTATCTCAACAGAACAGCAGGCCTTTCAAACACATCGCTGCTCTTCTCCTGTTTATACTCATGTAGACATTTCATTCTGCTTTTTTATTAACTTTTATTATTTCCAGTAATTATAATTGTATCACAGTGTTGTTGAATTCTGGATTGTGATTGGTCAGAAGGTGTTGATTAATTTTCCATAACAGCAGCTCTGACAGTAGTGCAGATGCAAATCACAGATTTATATTAATCAGTTTCAATGCATTTATTTATGAGAAGCTGAGCTCCACGTGCCCTGATGTTAGCATTTAGTCTTGCTGTTTTACCATCAGCTCCACAATGAAATAAACAAGTTAAAGCTTCAATATTTCAGTGAAAGTGTGTAATGAACAGTAAATCACAGGCAGCTCTGTCACCAGCAGTTTTAGCCTCTCCCACTTTCTCTCAGATTTGTGTGTTAAAATGTAAATGTACGTCTGACAGCAGTGCAAGAATTCCAGCAGTTTTATGGAGGAGTCATGAGCAGTAAGAATGCAGCTTTAGGGTTAGATTTTAATTTTTACACTTTACTGAAATTGTATCTGAAATAAATGGCACAAATGAATCAGATTAGCATTCTGACAGATAGAACCGATTCTACAAACCCTGAACTGATGAAGCTGTAAAGAAAGATTTTCTCTCGTCCTCCTACTCCTCCTCATCATCCTCCTACTCCTCATCATCATCCTCTTCCTTTTCCTCCTTCTCCTCATTCTCTTCATCCTGCTCTCCGTCTTCCTGCTGATTCTATCACAAGCTTTAACAGCAGGACAGCACAGAGAGTAAACAAAATCTCTTCCTCACAACCAGACGCTCAGAACACAAGCCTGAATATAAACCTGCTAACCCCCATAAACACCACCTCACACCCCACACCACCACCACCACCACCTCACATCACTCCAGCACCACCACACACCATCACCACACCACCACTCCACTTTCTCACCACCTCACATCACTCCAGCACCACCATTCATCATCACCTAATCACCACCACACTCCACCCCATCACTACCTCCATCGCAGTTCATCCTTTTTTCTTCATGTATTCTTTCTCTGTAACATGAAGAATATATGTTTCTGTCTGTCTCTCCCTCTCTGTCACTTTTCTTCCCCTCAGCAGGTTTGATTGAACTGATGACCTCAATCAAAAGACAATTACCCCGGTGAGGGCAGGAGGTAATTATCCCCCATCAGAGAGGAGATTGAGCACACCTGAATAGAGAGCGAGACACTTTTATTCTGCAGAGATGCATGAAAAGGTACAGGAGTAAATTCCTGGGGAAAAAGCACTATGAAGATGAGGAGGGAACATGAAATTCCCCACTGAATAGAGAATAAAGGTAAAGGTAATAAAGATAAAGGTAATAAAGTCAGAGTTCTTTTAGTGATTAACATTATTAACATGGGTGTGACATCTAGAAGGTTCTATACATTTGACATTGTGCAAAACATATATATAATAACTGTGATTCCAATGCCATTTTTTAAACAATACATGAGCACATCACATATTACAATAATAAATTCCATTGCCTTAAAAGGATCAGAGATAAATAAAGAAGTTAAAAAGTCTCTCAGAATTGACAGCACATTAACTGAAGATAAGTAAAAAGTTGTTCAAATGTGTTTGCTTTATTCAGCTGTATTGGAGAAAGATTACACAGAATAAACAAAGAATAGTTGAGCTCACTAAAGAATTACTGGGTATCAGACAATCAGCCTGATAATCAAACACCACACTCCAGTTTTCATTAAAGACCTTCTCACATCGCCTTCTCACCGCCGCGTAGTGTTTACCAGAAAAAAAGCAGAAAAGCCGAAAATGATCCCTTATAGTGGCCTTCTAATCTATAAAACTAAACACTTTGCCAAACTGTGATAAGCGCCTTCAAACTCCATCACACTCTGCAACAGTTCCATGGAGAAGTGAGATTAAAGCATTTTTCCAATCAATACTGTCCCTATCACACGGTGTGATGGAATACCACAGGAATTTACTGAATAGGAAGTTAATGGGCATGTGGAGGGGGTGATGGAGGTGTATGTGTGGAGATGGCATTCTGCAGCTGAGGAGCCCAAGCACATCACTTTCCTAATATAACCCATTTAAAGCTGTTCCATAACTGAAGTCCTGCTACTGGAACAGATCTTTCTCCTACTGCATGATGTATGTAATGTGTAGGACATGATTCAGAAACACACTGCTCTAATACATGCACAAAAGACACAACAAGCAACTGATTCAGCACAACACACTAAATCCTGCTTGTACAGTCTGATGTATCACAAGCTAGGAATCAGCAAAGGTTATCAAAAACAATTACGTTCTACACAGTCAGATAAATGCAGAGGAATGACCCAGAGCTGATGTTTGAGGTGGAGAACATTAGAACATAAACCTGCTGCTCAACTGTTTACCTCATGTTAGACTTAAATATCAAGATAGATACAGTGTGTTGAATAAGTATTCACCCCCCTTGAACATTTCCTCATTGCGTAGTGTTACAACATGGAACTGAAATGGACTTAACTGAGAGTTTATATCATGAATCCAGACAAAATTTCCTATATATCTTATTGTTTTAGTCACTTGCATTACACATATGTATTTTTCTGACATAATTAAATGTTCAAATGTTACAGTACTCCTATATTATAAATCTGGAATAAAAAAATGTAGGGTGGTCAAGGCTTGGGGTCACAGAAAATTCCATTTGGGGTGGTTTGCCCAAAGATTTTGGGAACCCCTGCTTTAGACCCTGGACAAGGCAAAAATTTACATTAAGGTGGAAATATCCGAGGCTAGGGCTGACTTTAGTGAGGGATTAGCACCAACACTGAGCCTAGGCTTGATAAAAAAAAAAAGTACGAGTTAGGACTTGTGATTGAGACTGGGATTGAAACAGAGAAAGGTCCAAGCCTGGCTCTGAGGTGGACACACAGCCAGAGTGATGGACATTAAAGCAAGACTGGAGGATCTGCAGGATTACTGTCTCTTGGACATGCATCAGGATTGAGGCAGCTTCTAGAGGGAACACACTACAATCAGCCTCATCTAGAGCATGTTCAGTTACACCGATAATACATATGACCATATTCCATTCTGAACCATAGTCTGGGAGCAGAAACACACAGAACCACCTGGACCTTCTGGTTCAGGCCTGTGAGCAGCAGGATACTAGCTAACACTTTAGCCTAGAAATCATGGCCTCTGACACCAACACAGCAGGGGAACAAAACAACTCCAGCTAAAGTCTTCTTTTTAACTCATCTTTTCAGGCCTACATAAGCTTGCAGAAGAGCAGTGAACTTTTCCATCATCAGGCCCTCAGGCTTCTTCTCTACAGTGAGTCCCTGCTCGGTCATCTTCTCTTCCAATGAGAACTTCCAGTGAGACCTACAAACACCATGATCTGGCTTGTTTAAAGGAGGGCTTCTCGCTCAGAACTCATCTGTGGATCTATTTGTGGAGGTTAATTTAAACGCAAAAAATGCTAAATATATGTCTAGGAATTTACAAAAAAACTTAGGAATACAAAGTGACACGGATCAAATGACAGAACCACATGACAGAACTTTACAAAGATCCAGACAAGAGAATATATTGGAATGACACAACAAGAAGGTGATGTTAATAAATAAACATATACGTGTTTGGAGACAAATTGTGAGACTTTGAAACAGATTATAACATATTCAGCACATGCACACAATAAAAGTAACATCTGGCGTGTAAACTGTGGTGTATTGAAAGCTTACTCTTGTGTTGAATCTCAGATTGTAATAAATTTTCAGCATTGACACCAAAGTGACATCAGTAACGTCAGTAATGTGAAGGCAGTAAATTAGTTTTCTGTCTCATTCTTCCACCATCCTGATTAATCCCCCAGAGAGAAACTTGGCAGTGTTAGAGATACTACTAAAAGAAAAACGTGCAGACTTGATGACATATTTCCATATGGAAATTACTGAAGTGCTAACACTTTTACACAACCCTCCTGAAAGACAACAACTCCCATTAGTGCAGACAATACTGATTCGTGCAACTAGATATTAAAAACAAACGGAAGAACACACTGTAGGCATCCGACAGGTTTTTGCAGTAGACCAGGTTGACCATCTTGTCATTTGAGTGTGAAATGAAGATTACACTGTCTGAGTCTCATCCTGAGGCCAGGAGGCCACGTAATAACAGAGCCTGAATATGAGAGTGTGAATTAAAATCATTATTATCTCCCTCCCACCTCACAGTCATTTCCTGTATTCAGCATCAAGAAGCGGAATAATGCAGAAGAAGCACAATCCTGAAACTCTCAATACACCTAAACAATCATATCAACACACAGCACTTCATCACAGACAACAAACACACACCAGGTTTTACTCAGTTATATGATGAAATTAATGTCTGAAGTAACCACAGGGCTGTAACAGAATTATTTAATTTATATTATATTAGTTGTTTATTAAGTAAAAAAAAAAAAAAAAAAACACTATGTTTGTGTGTGTGTGTGTATGTGTGTGTGTGTGCGTGTGTGTGTTTTACAGTAAAATACTGAGTGACGGGGTGGTGTGATGAAGCGGGGTTACTCTTACCACCCTGAATTTGATTATTTTCCTATAACAGCACGTCCCCAAGTGTTTTATTCCTCTTATACCACAGCAATTTACCAACAATTACAAATTTTTTTTGAAGAACATCATACTTTTTACGTTTACACTAACATTTAATGTTGTGGAATGAAACAAGTTAGTTCCTGTTGTTACTTACGTTATAGCAGCTATAAACAGTCGTTCCCTCACCAGCCTCTCTTTATTCTCTCTAAGAAAGTCAATAAGACCAAAAAACAACAAAAAATCGCAGCTTGTTACGCATGTTACTGAGAAACCGCAAAGAAGCGTAAACTCCTCTGTCCTGAAGATGTCAGAAAACTTAAAGTTACAGCTTTACCTCTGACTGTTACAAAGCGCTGACACTGGAGACTCCTTCCATAAATGTTAAATAAACATCTCCTTACTTTAAGAAAACTTCACCATATCAACGATAACACACGTTTTTAAAATTTGTTTATGTGGAGCGTCTGCTGTACACGTCGCTGTGAATGAGCCGTTACTATAGAAACGATAAAGTATTAGAACGAGTGCATTAATATAAACCTGTGATTTGCAGCTGCACTACTGTCAGAGCTGCTGTTATAGAAAATTAATCAACACCTTCTGACCAATCACAGTTCAGAATTCAGCAGTGTATAAGTATTTTTGGACAGTTCTCTATCTTTGCTGTTGTCAGTCTGCAGTGAATGATGCAGTCTGTAGTGTTATTGGTGCTTCTGGATTTACATAACCAACATTTCAAAAGCTTCATTTGTGCAATGGCTTCATTTTTCCAGCACAGAAATTACCTGTAAATTAAACCGAGCAAAGCTCATAAAGATTTTCCCCATTTCTCTAAAACCCAACCCTGATGTATAAAAGTGAACTCCTGGCTGTATTCATGTGAAATGCTGTTTTTCATTTTGAGATCTCGGTGTAGGAATTTACTGAACGACTCATCACACACATTAACTATTAAATATGGAGTGTCAGTGAAATACAGCTGTGTGTGTGTTATATTTTTATACTGTAAAAGTGAACCAGCTCTGTTCAGCACATTACAGTATTAATCTGTTCACTCAAACACAGATACTGGTGTGTGTTCATGTTCTCTGATGTGCTGTTTTAGTAATAAAATGTCTCAGCAGTGGACGACGTCCAGAATTTTAGAATTTCCAGTTTGTCCAGAATTTTAGAATTTCGAGTTGGATTATGAGGAAAAGTAAAATGGCATAAACAGATTAGAAGCAGCTCGTCATTTCCACACTGATATCAGGAGTGTGTAAGTTCAGCTCGAGCTCTTTCTCTGGTTTAACTGTGAAACGTGTCTATCACACACACGCACACACACACAAACACACACAAACACATGCACACACACAAACACACATGCAAACACATACACACACACGCACACATGCACAAACACACAAACACACGCACACACAAACACACACGCAAACACACACACACACGCACACATGCACAAACACACACGCATACATACACACACACGCACACATGCAGAAACACACACGCACACACAAACACACACACGCATGCACACACACACACAAAAACACACACACACACACCCTAGGAATTAGGCATGAATTTAATGAACCTGGCTTTGCTGATAGCCTTTCAGTAAATTCACTTGTATAACCAAATGATTCATAAAACTCAGAGTTGGAGAGTTATCATCCTCAGAATTAAACTAGAACATGATCAAATGTGTGGATTTGACTCAAGTGTGTTTTTAGGTTGTGGTTGGGGGGTGGTCTTGAAATCCCTGAGTCTAGGGGTCTGTGTAGAACTTAATCCACCCCGGCTGATTGTATGGGAAATAAATAAATAAATAAATAAATAAATAAATAAATAAATAAATGTCGTTACTGAAACTGAGCTCCAGCTTCAACTTCATTCCATGGAGAAAAATCTATAAGCCACGGCTGATTGGAGCACTCGAGGATACATCATCCTTCTCCATCAAAATGTAACGCAACACCAGCGCTGAGTATTTCTGAGGGAAAAAAAAGGTCTGATTCCCATTAGACAGGACTAAAAATGTCCTCGCTCAGCCGAGGGATGTTCAGTGATTAGACTGCAAACTTCAGCTGCATTTAAGCTTCAGGCGAAATCTCCGCATCGCTCACGCACACACTCCGCAATTACACTATTAAAAGTGCTTGACTTCTGAGTAAAGTATAAATATCTAACTCACACTCTGACCATTTAAAGCCAGAGATCAGCGAGGCTGTGATTCAGCTCCGCTTCCTCACATCAGTGTCTTATAAACAGCTCCTGAACATTTCAACAGGAGAAAATGGACATGAGAGTTCACGGCTCCCACCTCCAAACTCATTTCCCTCCAAACAGAACTGATGAGGAGCAGTGAAGCCCTGCCCACAGGCCCCGCCCACACATATACCATATTTTAGAAAACGTAGTTTTATTTCTCTGGGTTTTGGCGTCCTATCAACACGAACACGTAGCTTTCAGAAAAGCACTGTTTTAAAATGTTCGCTGTTGTCATATGGATGAGAAAATGCTGAACCTGTGCGTGTCTGTTGCACGTGTTTAGCGTGTCTGTTGCACGTGTTTAGCGTGTCTGTTGCGTGTGTTTAGC
>CM040459.1:31334401-31349097 GCA_022758105.1 Pangasianodon gigas
ATCGTACATCACCATCCTGGTGTCACTCCGTCATTCATCCATCACTGTCATTCAGCGGTTACTCTGCAGTTCACCCATTACTCCGTCATTTACCCTTTACTCCTCATTCATCTTTTACTCTGTCATTCACCCTTTACTCCATTGTTCACTAGTTACTTCTCCATTCACCCCATTACTAATTTGCATATTTAATGTATTTGGTTCAAAGCCACTGACCATATTTTGTGACATCTTAACCTGAGCCTGCACCCAGTCCCACCCCCAAATTTGTCAGTTTAGTATATTTAATTAAAATTCGCATCCTAAAGGATTTTATTGTTTAAAAATCATGCCGTAGAGTTTTTTTTAATTAAAAATTAGGGTTTTTTTTAAATATGGAAAAAAATCTGATTTGAGTTATCTTACCTTGATCTAAGATTTCTCGTCATTCCTGCCATCAGAAGGAGCCCCGAGTGTGTAGTTTTGAGTAAAAACTCACAGGAGGTATTACAGTTAAAGTTCTCTGTAACTAACACATTTATTATTAATTTCACTGTAAACCATGAATAAAAATGAGCCCCGTGTTTGATGCATTAATATTAATATACAGTGTATTGGGTATTACACACACACACACACACACACACACACACCATTTACATTCTTAAACAAGCTTTCTGACTATGAAACTCTGGATGGCCTTTCTGTTTCATCATGTGCAGCAGTAAAAGACCTTGGTGTGATTATCGACTCCAGTCTTTCATTTGAAGCTCATGTAGATAATATAACTCGGATCGCTTTCTTTCATCTCAGAAGTATTGCTAAGGTAAGAAATATATTGTCACTACACGATGCAGAAAAACTAGTTCATGCTTTTGTTATCTCTAGGTTGGATTATTGTAATGCCTTACTGTCTGGATGTTCCAGTAGGAGCATAAACAAGCTCCAGTTAGTCCAGAATGCAGCAGCGAGAGTCCTTACTAGAACCAGAAGATATGACCACATCACCCCTATCTTATCCACACTGCATTGGCTCCCAATCAAATTTCTGCATTGGCTCCCTGTAAAGTTATTATTAACCTATACTATTAACCTATAAAGCACCGAATGGTCTTGCGCAGTAGTACCTGAGCAAACCCATAGTTTGGTTTGAGGTTTCTGTGGATGGTACCACATGGAAACCCTTAAGATGATTGTGGATGGTCTCACTTGGACAGCCTAATGATTGCACTTGCTAAAAACTATGCTCAAGTCTCATTCATTATACGGTGGATAACGTCACCTGGATATTATAGACTTAAATCTAAAACTCTACTGAAACATATTTGAATTTCTTTATACTAACGTAACATATACATTAATTATAAAATAATACTAGTGAATTATAAAGCACTGAATCGTCTCATGCCGGAGTACCAGAGCAAGGGGGCAGAACTTTCTCTTACAAAGCCCCACAGTTATGGAACAGCATTCCAATTAGTGTTTATGCTGTCGATCATCCTAAACCTGTAACCCTGCCCCTCTAATCCCACCAGTAAACATGTAGATTTTTAAAGAGGTACTCTTAGAAAAAGGGTTCTTCAAAGGGTTCTGTGCATAATTAAAGGTTCTTAGCTTCCTAAAATGTTTCTAGTTTGGAACCCTTTCTGATAGGAAAACACGGTGTTGTAGAGTTCTACATAAAATTATAAAGGTTCCTCCAGAGTGACAACCAAAGAACCCTTAAAGGTTCTAGATTTGATCTTTTTTACGAGCTTGGCTGCTGTTTGGTTCCTCAGTTAGATCCTGTGTTTCTCTTGCAGATATTCTCGCTGTCTAAGAGGAACAAGCTCACTGCAGAGGTCCTGCTGATTGTTTCTTTCCTCTCTGTTCCTCTATAATCATGGGAGAACCATGTCAGCTGATGTGGACTGACATTCTCTATGTGTAATGTGATCTTGTGATATTTTCCCTGCATGGTTTATCGGTACTCATTAGAGAACGTCAGTTTTATTAATACTGTACTGTAAGTCAATAGAAGTTTCATCTTTACTGGAACTGAAGAGCTATATAGAGTTACAGAACCTGACAGAACAGTTCTTCTAAAAACTACTGCAGAGCAACAAAACACTCAGTTATTTATAGATTATTATAAAGAACCTCTCTTGGCTGAAAATGAGCTGTGGAGGAAATGGCAAAATGCATAATTTTATTCCTTATTATCATATTCCTGGTGTTTTATGTTTTGTTTGTTAATCACTGACTCAATGTGTCTCAAGAACTGCAAATGAAAAAATTCCGCTTGGATCCACTTCTGCTTGGAGCTTTCATCCCTTGAAAATCACTTGCCACTGATAAGAATGGTTTTCACTCAAGTCTATGAACTGAACAGTTAATAACTTCAGTTTAATATGATAGACTTAAGGTTAAAACACTAATGATGCTCATACTTAAGTTCCTGTTAAAACAATTAGCACTATTTGACTTTATAGTATACAGTTATAGAAGGGAAGTGATTTATAATCGCACTATCCAGTGTCACCCAGAAGAGGATGGATTCCCTTTTGAATATTTCTTTCTCATGACATCACCTCACCACTGTTGCCTCTGGCTTGCTAATTAAGGATAAATTTTAAATTTTTATAAACATTTTATATATGGATTTCTGCAAAGCTGCTTTGTGACAATGTCCATTGTTAAAAGTACCATATAAATAAAATTGAATTGAATTGAATTAAAATCTGAATAAAATATGATTATTTTAACCATTAAGATCTGTGTGTTTGCTTCTTAAGAAATTGCTTGCGTAATAATCAGTGGTTTTAGTTCTGTGAGGAAACAGTAACGCATTTTAAAACTTTTTGTTGAGTTTTGTGAGTGAAACATCTGCCTAACATTTTTTCTTGTGGTTGGTTCAGTAAGGAGTTTTGTTTGCCATGCTAAGCTAACGTTAGTGGTTTATTACTCTCTGACAGGACCAATGAGCTTCTCGTTGTTATAATAACACTCAAACTCAGCAGTGCTCCTCTCATGTGCACACAATCAGTTTAGTTTACAGTAATATGCACTCAAACATAGATTTTTCTGTAAACAGCTCACATTTTCTGCATATAAATGAATGAAACATTTTTTATAGGTCACATTTAGTTTGTTATAGTGTAAGACATAGCAAGTTTTATGGAGCAGAATGTTTGTTTAATCAGCATGAAACTGTCAAACTGCTGCTCAGACTGTAAATGTAGGACTTAAAGAACAAATCTTACATTAAAATATTTAAAATTTAATTTTTCCACATTTCTCAGAGAACTTTCTTCCACAATGCTGATCATATAAATGCATGATCAATTCATAGGAAATAATAATCTGTGCATGGACATCCAGCATTTCTTTATTCTATCACATTGCCAAATTCTATTTAAATAAAATATACACATTATCTCAGAAAGCATGAAGATAGAACCATTCTCGGAGGAAGCAAAGTGAAGCAAAGAGGCATCAGTCATTTGGTTGTCTCTCAGCAGCTGAACATCAGGAACAGGATCAGTGCTGCAGAATAAACGTACTTCAGACGGCCAGCTCGAGCGACTAATGAAGATAAATTAGCATCTGTCGGTTCCTGGAAGAGCCTCTGCTCATTCACAGAGAAATGATTTACAATTGCCTCCTCTTCTGGCCGATGTTATAGCGAGTTAGTGAGCTTGATGTGTGAGATACACACCAGCGTCACTCAGGTGAAAGACCAGCAGATGTGGGATTCATTCCTGATGCCAGACTGTGAGGTGTGATGACATGTCGCTATAAAGATGGAACTGTAGAACAACACACAGAGTAATGGAGATTCAGGCTTAAAGCCATGTGGCTGAATATTCAGAAGGTTGTGAGTTCGAATCTCCTGTTGGGTTTGAGTATTCAATTCAATTCATGTTATTTGTATAGTGCTTTTAACAGTGGACATTGTCACAAAGTAGTTTACAGACATATAAATTCTGGATATAAATTTTTCCCTAATGAGGAAGCCAGAGGTGACGGTGGTGAGGAAAAACTCCCTGAGATGATATGAGGAAGAAACCTCGAGAGAAACCAGACTCAAAAGGGAACCCATCCTCATCTGGGTGACACCGGATAGTGCAATTATAAATCATTCCCTTCTATAACTGTGTATTATATAGTTAAAAAGTAGAATTGTGTAACCAGGAACTTATGAGCTTATAAGCAACTTAAGAATATGTGCATCAACGTCATTTCTGAATTCATTACAGTTTAACTCTATTTTGTTGAGGTTATCAACTGTTCAATGATGGAGACTTGAGTGCAAAACTATTCATAGCAATTGCAGTCCTCATTGTTATGGTTTCTATGTGGTACCATCCACAGTAATCTCACTGATCTTTAGGCTGTCCATGTGGGGCCATCCTCAGCAACAGTCATAAAAGACCAGAAGTTCTCTCAGATACTGAGGCGTGAGACCATTCAGTGCTTTATAGGTCAATAGTAGTATTTTATAATAATATGAAATTTGATTGGGAGCCAATGCAGTGTGGATAAGATAGGGGTGATGTGGTCATTTCTTCTGGTTCTAGTAAGGACTCTCGCTGCTGCATTCTGGACTAACTGGAGCTTGTTTATGCTCCTACTGGAACATCCAGACAGTAAGGCATTACAATAATCCAACCTAGAGGTAACAAAAGCAGGAACTAGTTTTTCTGCATCGTGTAGTGACAATATATTTCTTATCTTAGCAATATTTCTGAGATGAAAGAAAGCAATCCGAGCGATATTATCTACATGAGCTTCAAATGAAAGACTGGAGTCGATAATCACACCAAGGTCTTTTACTGCTGCACATGATGAAACAGAAAGGCCATCCAGAGTTATTATGTAATCAGAAAGCTTACTTCTAGCTGCGTGTGGTCCTTTACATATTCCTCAACTTTATTAAGCTTTATTAACCTGGTGTCACACAGCTTAACATACAGCTGTGTGTCATCAGCATAACAGTGGAAGCAAATATCATGTTTACAAATAATTTTACCTCCGCTTGCTGTTTTTTGATAAAAAAAAAAACAAAAGCATGACAGAAGGTTAGAGTGAAAAATACAACGAAAGAAAATGATAGCACAAAATTATTGCTGAAAACAAACAAAAAAAACAGTATAGTTTAAACGGTGACACAGGCAAGAAACTCCCGGCAAATGATTCGAAACCAGAAACTACATCCAAGAAAAAAACAAGCCAGAGAAAAAGATCTGGAAAAGTATAAGTCAGGGTTTGGTTATAATAAATATGATAAATGACAAAAGACAAAGTCTATCTGATAATGCAAACATTAGTATATGAACACCTTAGAAATTAAATATTGGCCTTGTGAGTGTGATTGCTGAGTGTCTGACCATTTGACACCACACGTGACTGGTACATACACTGAGCTACTGTGGTGATAACTGTAGACTTTTACAGCAGCTGCTGTGGTGCCGTAAGTATAAAACATAGTTTCCACTCAAATCTCTCAGTTTTTTAAAAACTTTTTTCCCCTAAATGACACTAGTGTGACAACAGTTGTGTGCGCTACGTTACTTCTGATATAAAATGAGTTTTAGACTTAATTTAAACTGATTGTTTTGTAGATGTTCAGCGTCATGATTTTATCTGGATTGGGATTATCTATACAAATATTAAACACGTTTAGACATATTTAAAACAGCTTTAAATCCTAAACAATTTCAGAAGGTCTGAGACACACTTGCACGTGTAAATAAATCTTTATCTCTCTAAACCACATGTGAGAACTGAAACCTGTATCACTGCGCTCCGTGGGATGACGCTTTTAAAATGAACTGTCCACCTCACTGACGAATCCGAGTGTGATCCTGTCACTACAGTTTGCATTCTCACACTCAGACCGATCTGTGGACTGCAGTCATGTAATATGTGTAATAAGCCGATTTGCATATTACACATGATAACAGTCAGATTTCACGCTGGCTAACACAGGGAGATGTGTGTGCTAAAAATCTCAGGATTTAATCAGATATGAAATGTATCAAACCACCAGGTGTAAATGAGGTCATAGATGTCCCAGAATGGCTATAAAACTACTGGTATCAATGTTGCCCAGTGGACGGCGGTCATCAGGTGTGTATGAACACTGAGGTTAGCAGCATTAGTAACATCCTCTTTCCCTGATGCTGTTGACTCCATAACTCCCCATGCAGCCCAAATGATTTATCCTGATATAATTTATTCCCTGTTCGGTGATGGGCAGCACCATCTTGACTCCATCTGCCTTCCCATTGGCCCCACAGGCTCAGGACACATAGCTCCGAAGCCATTTTCCCTCCAGTTATGTCTCTAACAGTGCTATGATTGATTCACATCACATTATCACTGCTTAAATGAGGAATGGACATGCATTGGACTTATGAAACCAAGGAGTCTCATGGAATGACATAAAATAAACAGCAGTAGCATAAATTCTGTAACAATGAAGTAGCTACTGCTAAATATTGATCGTATTGTGGGTGTGACTAAAGGGTCAAAGGACGTGTCTCTCCAAATTCCAGTTGACCAATTAGTAGCTGTCATGCAAGATTGCTGTCCTCTTATTGGTGGATTGTAGATGAGTGTCGTAGCAGCAATCACACTCTAAGATGTTAATCATAAATGTCTTACACTGAGACAACTTTGTCTTTGGCTGTCTTTCTTTGCAGTGGTACTAAACTGGTCACATTATGCGTTCTAAGACCGCCAATCTCAGCTCATGACCTAAGAGTTTTTTTTTTTTTGTTTTTTTTTTATGATGTTATATTTTTGTCTGTGACAAAAATTGTCACAAAATCAGACCAAAGATTGTACAGCGTAAAGGTGGATTAACACGCTTTATGTTGGGTTTTCCTTTCATTTTCTACCACTTGTATTTCATTTTTAAATTCATTACATTTTTTGTGGGTCTTGCAATTTTGCAATATGTTTCTATGCTTCTACTTCTTGCTAAGCAGGAACATAATTCAAGATTCACAGTTTTTTTATTAGCAGTTTTATAGAAATAATTAGCAAAATTATTGGAATAATTTTATGACTTGGAGTGAGACGATCTATGAGTGATGTGCAAACATGAAACTGGACTCAGAAATGTGAGATTTGGCAACCAGTCTCAAGGAAGCACTACTTATTTGTTTGTTTATATTTTTATTAATTTGTGAATGTGACTGTAGTTGCTTTTTCTCTCTCTGTGGTTAAAAATGGAGATGTTGTGGTGTTTTGTGTTAGAGCTCAGCTCTGTACAGTTTTTATTCTCCAATCCAGCAGATGGTGCTATTGATTTTTCACATCTTTTTGCTTGACAACTTGGAGTGTTATTAAAGATTTTGACCCCTGATTTGTGACAAGGGGCCTGCACATGTTTTATTTTCACTATGTGTACTCCCAGTATATTTTAAAATTCACTATTTTGATATTTCCTTTCCATTTTAATGTGGATGACATTCAAACAGCTTGTATTTATATGTATTTTTAATGTATTTATACATTTTATCTGTAAAACACAGTAGCATTAATAACCTGTCTGTCTGATTGCCTTGTAGGCATTAATGACTGAATGTCTTATATTTTCATAATGTTCAATAAAGAAAGTTTGTTGTTGTTGTTGTTGTTGTTGTTGTTGGCTCTGACAGTAAGTTTTCAGATTTGCAGGTAACCTTTAGCCCACTAGCATTTAATATCCATCTGTGCTCTAGAAAAATATGAATTTATTTTGTACTCATTTTGTTCAGTCCTGCTTTTCCCTTTAAGGAATTATTCTTTAAATCTGACATTGCTTGTCATTTATAGAACAGAGGAAAAATTAGTGTTTTTATTTCATAACACTTGAAATGTTGTAATGCAGTATTTATTTGTCTCTGTTGAAGAGCTCTTAACACTTTTAGTTCATTTAACTTGTCTTCTTAAAAAGACTAAATACAGAGAGAACATTCCTGTAGCATTCACTTCTCTTTACTGGTTGAAATTTTTTTTTTTTTTTTTAAGAAAGTCTGACTTGGATCCTACAGGACAAAACAAAAAAGCCATGCAAGCGTTAGGTTTGTGGAGCTTGAAATGGGTGAGAACATGCAGAGTTGCCAGATCCCACTCCTACTGTTTCTCTAAAAGTGCACATAAGACTTGAAACTAGACCCAAAATGTTGGGTTCATTAACATGATTCAAACAGGGTGAGCACTATTTTTTTGTCTATTGTCAGTGGTTTGTTCCAGTATGCCCACTTGCCCACTTTCGGTTTAAATCCGAAGACAAAAACAGAGACATTGTGTTACACACTGAGATTCTGGCCAGCATTAACACACACACACACACACACACACACTTGTCTGGGATCAGTTCCAGCTCAGGGGAAACTGATTAATAGTGAATGTAATTCTACAGATTGCTGAGTGCAGAGCTGTGCGATTGTGTCCCTAAAAGCAGCCACCTCTCATCAGGATGTGTGTTTAGAGGCTCTTAATGAATAAGTAATTAGGAAGAGACAGTGATTGATGTGAGAGAGACAAATAAATTGGCAAGTGCTGCTGCTATTGACCACTCCATCGCGTCGAGTCTGCTCCACTTTCACTCAGAATAAAATCACACTGACTGAAAGCTAAAGAGCAGCCAATATGCTAATAGAACAATTTAACTGTGGCTTTTGAGTAAGCAAACATGAAAATAAAACTTCTGTCCATCGTCCATCCAAAGCCAAAGATTCTTATCCAAAATCTGTAGGTTTTTTCCCCAGCAAATTCATCTGTGAAACTTATCATTAGAGCTAAATAACAGCAAAAAGGTCTGGACTGAAATTTTGTGCTTAATTTGTCCAAAACTCTGGCTGGACTTCGTTTATAAGCTACATCTGTTCATGCTACAGGCCAGATGAACTTGTTTTTCTGGTGGCTGTGGAGGTCCATTACACATCCGCATGCTTTCACTTTGTCATCAGTCTTTATTAGTTTTAGTTTTTGATTTTTTCCAAGAATCCAAAAGAAAAGCCTGTTATTACACACTGGGCATCATTACTCAAAATCCAATAAGCACAAACATTTAAAGTTCCCTGAGTTAACACAATTAGTTCAAACATTTTTCAGCATGTTTGGCCCTGTTCACATAAATCTCTCTTCAAAAATTTAATTATACAATTAAATGCTTCCAGACTAAAAGAAGCTCTAAAAGCTGCTTTGGTGCCATTGTTTATCACATGAAGATCATTATTTTTTTAGGTTTAAAAATTATGCGTTCACTCTTTTCTCTGTGGTTCAAACAAACACAATTCTTAAACACACACACACACACGCCAAAACAAAACAGGATTTAAACCTAAAATTAAAAGTCAACCTGCTCCTCTCCTTCAATAGAACCTTGTTTCTCACATTGTGATGTGTAGCATTTAACTGCCGTGGCATCTATGCTTTCATCAGCACTTGTAAGATCAAATGTTAAATAGAGCAGGAAAGTTTAAATCCTTATTTTTGTCTTGTATTTTAAAAAGTCTGATAGATGAATAAATAGAAATATAAAAAGCTGAAAGTTAATACTGATCCAGATTTATTTATCTCAGCTACAGGAATCAGGTCAGTTAAAGCTCCTGTTACACCACAAGACTGAGGTCTGTTTAATTATTCAGACATATTATAGCCTAATCAATTGACAATAAACACAGTTAATCCACAGCCAGAATCAAACACAGCACACATAATCACAAATTTAAATTTAAAAATTATTTTTGTGAAACAACAGTCTTTTGTATAACAATAGTCTTAAATCATTTTAAGGTTTTGCTAAATTGTGAAACACATTTCTGTGTTTGTGAAATAATTCCTTATTCAATTATTCACCAAGTTTTTACGTTATTCTTGTTCCTTATTCACCACGGTTTTACAAGTCAATCAAAATTCAGATGTCAGAATTCAGCAAAATTTAAATTGTTATAAAAATAGATTTCTTCCCTATTGCTATACAAAATATACTACCATTCTGAAACACTAATCCTGCATCTATTCTGATTTACAACAGCAAGTTTCTTTAACTCTGCTGCTGGGGACCCACATGGACGGCCTGAAGATCAGTGGGATTGCTGGGGATGGTGACGTTTGGGGGCCGTGAAGATGGCTTGGGGATCTCATATGGGGATTTGTACTGTGATGGCTTTGGAACTACGATTGTTGTGGTGGCTTTGAGGCTGCAGTTGCTGCAAGCAGTTTTGCACTCAGGTCTCCATCAGTGGACAATGGATAGTTTTAACAAACTGGACTTGATGTCAATGTTAATGATCAATTTTGTGATTGTATCATTAATCACCATATGTTCTAGACACTTAAGAGAGGGGCAGTCCTGTCACCTGATCATCAGGTGGTAGTGATTTGGATTTGTGACACAAGACACTGACCAGATTTACCTGGTAAACCCAGGAGAGCCTTCCAGATTGCTTAGGAACATCAGGCTGAAACCTCTGAAACGACTTCTTCTACCATGTGAGGTTGGGGTCACTGAGTCTGAATGGCTCATGTTCAAGTCCTCAATCATAGAGGCAGCTATAAGAAGCTGTGGCTGGAAGACTGTCTGTGCTTGTCATGGTGTTAACCCCAGGACCCGCTGGTGGACACCAGTGGTGAAGGAAGCAGTCAAGCAGAAGGAGCTCTTCTGAATAGTTCTCACAGAGGACTCTCCTGATTCATCTGAAAGATATAGAATAGCTGCACCAATACAGTTGCAGAAGTGAACACACTGGTCAAAGTTGGGATTGTACATTTAACATGCCTCTTCAATGTTGCATGGAGATCAAGGGCAATGTCTTTGGACTGGCAAACTGGGAATGATGGTAACTGTTTTTTTTTTCTTTTTTTTTAAAGGTCATTTCTCCTGTTATTTGCTGATGCTGTACTCATGACAACATCTGAAATAATCCTCTAACGCACTCAAACATTTCACTGCTGGGAAAAAAGTGGGATTCTCTCTTCAGGTGAGGGGAGAAACCATGGCCCTGGTGGAGGAGTTTAAGTGTCTTGGGATCTTAGTCATGAGTAGTGCAGTGGTGACTCATTGGTTAAGGAACCAGGCACATTTAAATGGTAAATATCAGAAACAGTTGATGAATTTCTTTTTTGCAGACTTTTAAACCTGCCAAGCAAATGGAAATTCTGACCTTTATTATGCATAAAACTACCAACCTAATGACAGGCCATGACTAAATCATTATTATTCCATAAACTGATAGAGCCATAAAATGTTTCTTTTATAGCGTCATATTGGCTTAAAGTGTTTAAAAGCAATGAAAATTAATTCAATATTAAGACTGAGAGATTGGATGCAAAAAAAAAATCTACTAAATAACTACATTTTTGGAAATGACAAGAAAGTTCCACATATTTTTATGATTATTCTAATGCTACTCCACTCTGTTCACATTATGTATTATTGATCCAAAAGCAGGATCTATTTAAACATTCCTTGGTTCCAGCAACAATGTTTCAAAGATGATTTCCAGGAAAACCGGGAATTATTAAATAATTAATAATTGGTGTGTGGCTATAGAATGTTTCTTTGAGGTGATGGTGATTTGCAGCGTAGTGGAGTTTTTGATTTGGTGGAACTTCATTTAGCAGAGCACTGCTTTAGGAGCTGTATATGTTTATATTGGTATAAATTTATATATTGGTATATGTGTTATATTTTTATTAGTATATTTAAAACAGAGAAAAGGAAGCTAGTTATCTATCTGATGGTGATGAGTTCAGAGGCAGAAATGAACAGCAATGATGAGAATCATAAGAGAAATGAAATTGCAATGTTCCTCAGCAGAGCCCTACACAGACAACAGGATTTCAGAAGCCCCAGAGAAAAACTTTAATACTGTAGATCTCAAACCTGGAACGTCTGCACTTCCTTTGTAAAGGAAGATGTCAGGCCATTTTACATGTACATCAAAATAATTGATGAAAGACTCGCTGTAGTAAAAAGACCAAAACATTAATAAAAAAAAAAAAAATCACAATTCAGATATCAGTAGGTTAAGATACATAGCGGCTAACATACGTAGTTAAACAAATAATCAACCAACATTTTAAGAGTTTACCAAGATTTATCATTTATAATAATAATATTAATAATAATAATAATAATAATAAGTAGAAGAAGAAGGATACGTGTAAATTAGCATTATTTCCCCATTTCTTTGTCAGAAGACAGAGAATTTTATTGTGTGAAGTAAAGCTGCTGTTTCTGATCTTTTGTCTTTTCTGAGAAGCATCATGAATCAGACTCAGCTCAATAGCTCCTGTTTATTTTATTTGCTCCTGTCCTCCACCAGAAACTCATGAATATTCATCAGCACAAGTCTGCATTAGATCACATCTGTAATAAATAAATAAATAAATAAATAAATAAATAAATAAATAAATAAAGTTTCCTGAAAATCCTACTGCTGTAAAATTGTAATAAATTGATGCAGCTTTGTGTAGAAGGTCATTAAATTTTAACAGAATGATAAATCCTTTTGCAGGAAACTGATCAAGGAAAGTCATTAATGATGAAGTGCAGTTGTTACATTATTTAGTGCTTCACACGGTAATTAGCATAACAGTAGTTAAACATCAGAACTAGCCTCAGGTGAGACTGTTGCTGTGTTCTCTCCACTTTATTATTGCGCTGCAGTTGATGTTTTATGAGTGACTCAAAGAATGTTATAAACTAATGATCTTAATAATCTTATGTGTGTTACTTTCAGTAACAGGCCTTTGTTACTCAGTGATGCTAATGAATTAACAAGCTCATAAAATAATAATAATAATAATAATAATAATAATAATTAATAATTTATTATTTATTATTATTATTACTAAAATATACTTGTCTTCTTTGTGTTATTAAACAGATGATTTGACAGCATTAGAGCTCTATACAGACACCTAGTGGCTCTACTGTAGCATAATGACATGGTGGTGTTGTGGCCAGTTTAGTATTTTGTTTAATTTAGTTTCTGGTTTTCTATATAATATAATGTACCACAGCAGGTATCATTACTTTCCCACAGCTCCAGGGTTGCTGGTTCAATCCTGAGCTCAGGTTACTGGCTGTCGGGTTACTGTCCATGTGGGTTTACTCAGAGTTCTCTGGTTTCCTCCTACTTCACAAAAACATGCAGGTAGGTGGACTGGGTATGATAAATTACCTCTAGGTGTGAATGTGTGTAAGTGTTGCCCTAAGATGGGTCAGCGTTCCATGCATGGCGTATTCTCGCCTCACGCATGTTCCTGAGATATACTGTGTCTTTTTTTTTATGTTTTTTACACACTAATAACATTAATCACATCTCCTGCTGTGTCTGACAGTAACTGTAACATACTGCTGTTAACTTTATCAACTTCGTCCATAGCTCGTTGTTCTGCACTAAAAAACCCCAATGCTGTTCTAATGTCTGGGTTTTTAAATCCAGCACATGCTGTACTATTATGATGAGATGATTTTAATAAAGACTGTAAACATGTCTGTAAGTTGGTCTGCATAAAAAGTAAACAAATGTATAAAAATGCACACTTAGAAGAGATGTTCAGGGTTTAAGACATGACATAAAGCAAAAACAGCTCAAATCTTATCCTTTTATGGAGTATTTGTGCTGCTTAACCACTGTGGCCACATGATATAAACATGGCTGTGTAAAATAAACAGACTATTTGAAGACAATTTCCCTCACTTTATTTAATCCTGTGGTTTTATGTTCTGTAATAAATGTAAAGACAAAAAATAATCACTGACATATATACTTTGTTTTGTCATCATGACAGGAAACTTCACAATGAATTCACTTTACAGTCTAATAAAGAATGGTGTGTGTGTTTGTGTGTGTGTGTGTGTGTTGGGTTGAGATTGGCTCAGTGGACACAGTGATAAATGAGACATGGCCTGAGACCATAAATCATTATTTCCTCTCCTATTTTCTCTACTCTCTGTTCTCTAACTCCATTTCTCTTTCCGCTTTTACTTTCTTTCTCTCTTGTAGCACATATCTCTGTGTGACCTACACTTCCTCCTTGTCTTACTGTACACTGCAAACACAACAGCTCACTTAAATCTGTGAGAAATGTTGCTGGAGCTTTGGAGTCTCTCCATCCTGAAGAAAAAGTGCAGGACATAACAGAATTTTTACCAACATGTCATTTACACAGAACTTTTGCTTGATCTATAGAACATAAGCGATGGTGTGATCTTTCCTGACACAGAAACATGCAGAATGTAAAAATAAAAAATACAGACATGACACATTCAAGACTAAAATCCACTAATCTCACCTTGTCATGATAAACTAATCTCATCTCAAAAGAACATTAATCTGCATATTTACAGCTTAAACACACTGATGCATGCAGTAAAGAGATTGTTTAAATGACATGAAGGATTTATGAAGGAGACATCTCAGATTAATCTCTGTGGATTAATTCTCTCTCTGTCTCTCTCTCTCTCTCTCTCACACACACACACACACAAAATGTCTGACAAACTCTTCAGTGTTTGATCCCTTGGAGGAGTTTACTACACACTATCCCACTGAGCTGAAGCTGGAGAACCTGCTGAAATCCAGCTGCAGGCATCTGTAGCTAAGGGGTGGAGTTAGTTGAACAGCATCTGCCTATATGGGGTGAGGGTAATGTGAGTAACAGATATTTGTATAGTTTTTTGCACCAGAAAATCTTATTCCTTCTGGAGGTCAGAAGTGAGCGCA
>CM040459.1:31349197-31364708 GCA_022758105.1 Pangasianodon gigas
CGCAGATTAATTTGAATCCTCATCAGTGAGTCTTTTCCTCAGCAAAAACAGTGAGAGCATCACAGCTGCAGGGAAACTCCACCTGAACAATTTGCATCTTTATAATGAACTTGATTTTCAGCTGTGTCCAAATTTATTTATAATGAAATGAAATATAATGAACACACACACACACACACACCACGTCACAACATTCACCAAGCTGCAAAAAATCACAGCTTGTTATCACAGAAACCTTTGATCGTTTAAAAATTTTAAAGATGTTTAGAATTAAGTATTTACTGAAGAACAGATTTCCTCAGTAACAAACACATGTTTATTTGTCTATATTGAGAGAATATTTTTTGGCCTATGAGTGTTTTGGACTCAAAAGCAGAACACAGACTCAGAGATAGAAGGTTAAATGGGTTTTATTAAAGGACAAATGAAGGTAAAGATGGGTAGGTGTAGGCACTGTGAACATCCATGACCTGTGCAGGTAGAGGGGGATTGGTTTTAGGGCACAGAGGGCTGACGTGGATGGGTTTTAACTGAGAAACATGAAGGGGTTGATGATGCGCTCGATTACAAAGGGACCCAGGTAGCGAGGAGAGTGTTTTTAGAACTAATCTTTAATGGAATGTCTTTGGAAGAAAGCCAAACCTTCTGACCTGGTTGGTAATTGGGTGCAGGAGTCTGATCGCAGTCAGCAAGGCGGCAGTTGCAGTCAGCTGAGATGATGTCCAGGGGATTCCATGCAGGTGGAAGACATGATTGGCCAGGAGGTCCTCAGTCTCATGGGCTGTGGGAACTTTGGTGAGGGCCACAAAATGCACTCCTTTGAGAAACAGTCAACAATTGTGGGGCTGGTGGTGTTACTTTGAGAGGGAGGCAGTAGGTAAGGACATTGAGTGCGATGTGTGACCAGGGAAGGCTGGGAATGGGCAGAGGATGAAGCAGCCCAGCAATTGGGTTGTGAGAGGCCAAATTCTTGTGGTTGGTCCACACAAAGAATGGTTGTTTGGCCCCCTCTAGCCAGTGTCTCCATTTCTCGAGGTCCAGCTTAACGGCTAGCAACTCATGATTCCCCACGTCATAGTTGCTTTTGGCTGGAGACAGGCTGCAAGAGAAGAAGGCACATGGATGAAGTTTCTGGTCCAGAGCTGAACATTGGGACAGGACAGCACCCACACCCGAGTCTGAGGTATCCACCTCCACAATGAATTGCTGAGAGGAGTCTGGCTGGATCAACACTGGTGCTAAGGTGAATAGTTCCTTGAGTCTGGAAAAAGCATCAGGGGTCCAAACACAAGGAGTGGAAGAAGAGGTGAGTCTGGTGAGGGGTGCTGCCACATGGCTCTAATCTCTAATGAAACAACGGTAGAAATTAGCAAAGCCCAGGAAATGCTGTAATTGCTTCAGGTTGGTAGGTTTGGGCCACTCAGCCACTGCCCAGATCTTCTCGGGATCAGTCTTTACCTGCCCGTTCTCAATTATGTACGCCAGAAAGCTGACCGAGTTGACATGGAACTCTCACTTCTCCGCTTTTATGAACAGCCAGTTCTCCAGCAGCCAATGAAGGACCTGGCAGACGTGGATGGTGTGTTCGGCGGAGGTGCGAGAGAAGATGAGGATGTCGTTAAGGTATACAAAGATAAAGCGGTTGAGAAAGTCCCTCAGATTTTTGTTTACAAGAGCCTGGTGTACCTCTGGGGCATTGGTGAGGCTGAAGGGCATGACCAGGTACTTGAAGTGGCCAAGGGGGGGTGTATTAAAAGCTATCTTCCACTCATCACTTTCTCTTATCCTGACCAAGTGGTATGCATTCCTCAGGTCCAACTTGGTGAAGATGGTTGCCCCGTGGTGCGGTTCAAAGGCCAAGTTGATGAGCGGTAAGGGGTACTCATTTTTGAAGGTTATACTGTTCAAGCCATGGTAATCAATACAAGGATGGAGAATGTGGTCTTTCTTGGCTACAAAGAAGAACCCGGCACCCAGGGTGGAAGAAGAAGGCCGGATTATGCTTACAGCCGGGGAGTGTACTTTTGTATACCTTGATGTGGTTTAGCATTACTACCAAGGCCAGGACTTGAATTTGGGTTGAAAGTGTGAGAGTCAGATGCACTGTCTGTGAGCCACGGGGAAGATGAAGCAAAGCTGGCAGTTGCAGAGTGCAAGTATGGCTAGTGTTACTGTTAAGGTTGGGGCTAAACCTTGGGTTGGTGGAGTAGGAATCAGATGCTCTGTTGGACCACAGGGAGCAAGTGCATTCACTGATTCAAACAGGAACGGGGAATAGAGTGGAGTGCCACACCCAGGGACACACATGAACACACACAAACAGGAAGTGAGGGAGAGACAAACACAAGAAAAACAAGGAAAGGGAAAAATAAAGGAACACAAGGAAATGGGGAAACAATCAGGAGCCTTGGCCCGGACCATGACAAATATAATGAGTTACAGAGAGAAAATAAACCATAAGGTCTGATATTTCATAATTTTCAAGCTGCACTTTATATGATCATCTGTGTTAAGGCATTAATACACACATCATAGTCATCCGTTCTACATGTTCTAATGTACAAGTTTCTCTTATTACACTTATGATTAAACAGCAGAAGAATAAAAATCATTTTTAAACTCATACGAAAATATAAAAAAGTCTTTGCTGAGCAGACTTTGTTCAAAAACAGCTGAAAAATAACACATTACACAGCTGACTTCTGGTGAGTGACTCATCAGGGAGGTGGTTGTGAAGACAGGACCAGAGAGAATAAATGAAAGATGGCAGGAAAGGAACATCACTGACAGATCGATGTGTGTGTGAGAGAAAGAGAGATAGATAGAGAGAATAACAGACCAGAATGAAAAGGAAGTGTGTGTTTATATGTATGTGTGATGCCACTGTTCTTCTGAGGTTGTTTCTGTTTGTGTGTGTGTGTGTGTGTGTGTGTGTGTGTGTTCAAGGTTCTTTATTTGTCACATGCATATTACATACATGTGATGTAATGTAGTGAAATGTTTTCCCTTAGTTCCTAGTCCCACAGTGCAACAACGAACAGAACCAACAATGAACTAAGGATATACACACACATAATAAAAATAGAATATAATAAAATCTAGAAGACATATAAAATCTAGTAGCCTATAGAGGAATATAATGTAAATAAAATAGAATATAATAGAATATGTAAAGAAAAAAATATGCAAATATACAGAACTGCACAGTGTATACAGAACTATAGTATTGTGTATGTGTGTCTGTGTGTGAGGTACATATTACATATGCACACTCTCTCAAAGATACATATACACACTCCCTCGAGTGTCCTCGTTCAGTATTCCTGAGGACTGCCTGAGGGTAGAAACTCCTCCTGAGTCTCTCTGTGTTGGTCCTCAGGATCCTATAGTGCTTCCCTGATGGGAGCACTGAGAAGAGATTGTCTCTGGTGTGGTGAAAGTCTTTGACAATTCTCCTGGCCCTGGTCCTGCATCTCCGGTTGTAGATGTTTATGATGCAGGGGAGAGTGTCCTCACCACTCTGGACAGCGCTTTTCGGTTCTGGGCCATGGTGCCTCCGAACTAGGCGGTGATGCTCCCCGTGAGAAGACTCTCCACAGCCCCAGTGTAGAAAGCCCTCAGAACCCCAGGGGAGATCTTGAATGTCATCATAGATGGTAGAGACGCTGGCGCGCCCTTGTCACCAAGCTGTTTGTATGTTGTCCAGGAGAGGTCTTCTGTGAGGTGGCCCCAAAGGTATTTGAAGCTGCCCACCCTCTCGACTGTGGCCCCATTGATCAGGGGGCTGTAGTTCCTCACCTGCTTCTTCCTGTAGTCAATAATCATCTCCTTAGTCTTGGTGACATTCAGGGAGAGATTGTTATTGCGACACCATGTGGAGAGAACATCCACTTCCTCTAAGTAGGCCTTCTCGTCATTGTTAGTGATGAGGCCTACCACCACTGTGTCGTCAGCAATCTTCACCAACTTGTTGGAGCTGTGTAGTCACTGGTGTAGAGGGACTACAGCAGGGGGCTGATGATGCAGCCCTGAGGGGCTCCAGTGCTGAGGGTAAGTGTGGAGGGAGTGTGGTTTCCCATCCTGACCACCTGGGGGCATCCGGTCAGGAAGTTCAGAATCCAGTGGCAGATGGAGGAGTTCAGCCCCAGATTTTGGAGCTTTTTGCAGAGGTGAGAGGGGACGATGGTGTTAAAGGCGTAGTTGTAATCCACAAACAGCATCCGTACGTAGTTCCCTTTCCTCTGGTCCAAGTGGGAGAGGGCAGTGTGTAGGGTGTGGTTGATGGCATCATCTGTGGACCTGTTGGTTCATATGCATGGTTTTTCTGGACTGTGCTGGTGCTGGTAACCTCAAACCGTGAATAGAAGATATTCAAGTCATTGGCTAGGGAGGCATTGCTATTGTTTATGGTGGGGGGCTTGGGTTTGTAGTCTGTAACAGTTTGCATTCTCTACCACAGATGCCTGGAATCTGCCTGCTCAAACTAGGTCTCAATCTTTTCCCTGCATTTCCTTTTGGCTTCCCTCACTGTTTTTCTCAGGTTGTAGGAAGCTGGTTTGTATCTGTCCATGTTGCTGGTCTACAGCCCTGCTTTGTAGGCAGCTGTGCGTGTGTTCAGAGCTTTCTGCATGGATTGATCTACCCATGGCTTATGATCGGGAAAAACCTTTACAGAGCATGTGGGAATAGTCTCTCCTATTAGAAACTCTGTATAACCAGTCACTGATGTCATTGGAGCTGCACCGGAACATCTCCCAGTCTGTGTCCTCCAGCATGTCTTGTAGCTTGGCTTGTGATTGGTCAGCCCAGCCCTGCACCTCCCGCGTCACCGGATCTTCCCTCCACAGCCTTTGTTTATATTTTGGGAGCAGTAAAATGGTGGCGTGGTCTGACTTACCGAGTGGCGTTGTTTTTATTGCCTTATAGCAGTCCCTGTGTTGTGTTTAACAGTGATCCAGCATCCTTTCTCCCTGTGTACTGCAGGTTATTTGCTCCTTAAAATCCGGCATGACTTTTTTCAAGTTAGCCTTGTTAATTCACCAGCGCTGGGTCCGGATTCAATGTTTGTAGCAGTCAAATGTCCCTGTGTACTGTTGATAAGGCAGTGGTTGTGTGGGCCTGAGGTGGAATATAAACAGTCACGATGATGGTGGAGGTGAATTCTCTGGGTAAATAAAAGGGATGGCATTTGACGGTGAGGTATTCCAGGTCCGGTGTGCATAATTCCATAAGATGATGGATGCTCACTGCGCGGCACCATTTGTTGTTGATTATAACACACACTCCACCACCCTGGATTTTCCCTGAGTTCTCCGTCCTGTAGTGAAGGGATAATCCAGGCAGCTGTACAGCATGGTCCAGAATGGTTGGCATGAGCCCTGTCTCAGTGAGACAATGAACGTTGCAGTCCCTGGAACTGTATCCAGGCTCTAAGATCATCCAGTTTGTTATCAATGGACTGGACGTTAGCTAACAATATGCTGGGCATTGGTGTGGAGTATGCCCTGGCTTGTACCTGATTCCTCACATCGGCTCTCTTTCCCCGTTACCTCAGGAGAGTAAGTCCATCGTTCACCCGGCTCAGACTGATCTCCAGAAGCCAGTCAGGGTCGGGATGAAAACGGGAATTAGAGTGGTGAGTAAAGTCTATTCCAATGTTGATTAAAGTTTGTCAGTCATATGTTATATTTCCATGGGCTAACTCAATAATACTGCAAAAAACAAGATAAAAAACAAGGCAAAGTACTCAAAAATTGCAATGTGGGTTGTGAGCACTAACATATGCAACCTTCCTTAGCGGTGCCATCTTGGAAGATAGATGTGAGTGTGTGTGAGTGTGTGTGTGGACAAGTCTACTCTGTCTGAAAAATATTAATAAGATAAATGCTCATGAAATATTTAAAGTAACACAATGCTGTGAAATGACTGATTTATTAGATGGAGTTTGTGTTGTAAAATCTGAACTTACACACTCTCCCCCAAATTCAATTTCAAAAGTTGCTTTATTGGCATGACAAATATTAACATTTGTATTGCCAAAGCTTGGATACACACTTTAAGAACACATCAGAAAAATAACAACAGAAATAAATAAATAGATAAAAATATACATATATTCAAAAACACAGTCAAAAAGAGGAAACAATTGTGATTAACTCATAAACACGGAGAATAAAAAAGAATACAATATAAAATAATAAGTGTATGTGTGTGATATTTTAGATGATGTGGTCACTCACTGTCCCTCCCCTGGTGGCAGGTGTGTGTACTGCGCTGCTAGTGTGCAGCTCTCTTTGTTCTCCCCCAGTAGGTGGGGAGGCTGTTAATTATGGGGGATGATTTTGTTAATTTTGGTGAAGAATTCAGTTTTAATGTGGTTATATTTCGTGTCTTCTGTGAGAGTACAACTCTGTCTCTATTTTATTTAGACTATACTGCCAGCATCGTATCTCTGGACTGTCTGTCGGCCCATCTTGATGGCCAGTTGATGCTCGCAGAGTCTGTATATTTTGTCAATGTGTTTCTCAGTTTTGGATCAGTTACCATGCTCAGATAATCTGCCACAATGTACTGGCTGTTCAGGGCCAGATAACACTGCATTTTACTCTGGAGTTTAGTTTGGTTTTCCCAATAGGTCAAATAGTTTACTTTCAGTGTTTGTGTAATTTGATTGATTCTAATTAGGTTTGCAAATTTCTCTCTCTGTCTCTCCCTCTCTCCCTCTCTCTCTGTCCCTCTATCTATCTGTCTCTCTGTCTTTCTCTCTGTCACGCTCTGTTCTGAATTTGGCAGATGCACAGTAATTCTATAAAATACAGAAGGGAAAATTAAAACAGGATTTTGGCGACTTGCTTGCCTCAGCATCATGAAACAGCATTGCATATTTGTGAATATATTGTGAAATAATGAATGTGACAAAACCACACAAAAGTCCTGATTAAAACACAGACAATTGTTAAAACTATTTAATCTGTGACATATGTGTGTTTCCTAATAAATGAAAATTCATTATAACAGTTTTTCCTACACTTTACCTGCAGCAAGGCAGGGAAAACTTTGCTGAGATATGGAAAGCATGAAGAGAAAGAATGGTAAAATAGCAAAAACAAACAAAAGTGGAATGATTAAAACTATTAAAATTGCAGTTGCTAATCTCATAGTTCGCTGTCGTATTATAGTAGAATAATTATAAAACACACATATATATATATAAAACAAACTTTTTCATTTAGGTAAAATATAAGTATTTCTAATGAGGTCATTTTAAACCCTGTTACACCAACCAGAAGCAATTTAATAAATAAACAGATATATAAAATATATCTGCAACCAAGTGATTATCAGGGTCCAAGCACTTTCAGCAAATTTCACCCCTAGTGGCCAGTTGTTGCCATGCAGGCTTGGGGAGTAACGGAATCCATGTAACAGTGTTATGTAATCAGGATACAAAAAAAATGTTAACTGTAGTCTGTTACAGTTACATCAAAAAACAAAGTAATCAGATTACAGGTACATTTTGTAAAAAAATGGGAACGCTATCAGGATTACAATTTTTCATTTAAAACCAAAGAAATTAATCTTTTGACGTAACGCAATATCGACAGCTGCTTGATTATAGTTTTGGTTCTCTCTTGCCAGGCATGACTCACGTGAGCCCCCTCCTGGTGCATGCACAAATAACATCTGTCTCAAATTATTCTGCTCTAGAGGAACGCTGAAACTGTTTATCACGATAATGCCTGCTGGAAAAAAATGCATCACAGTCATGGAAATTTCAAAATTATTTTGTCTATAAAGGAGAAAATGGAAACAACGTCATCACAGTACAGTGTTATGCCTTCCAGCTGTGAAGATGCTGTCTTTATCGAAGGACTCGACATCTAATTTAAGCACAGAAATCATGTTAGCTAGGTTAGCTAAAATGATTTAGTGTTAGTTAGTGCTTTGAAATTCCCTGGTTTGCATGATCACAGTTGTAGCTAAGACCTGTCATAAAGTACCGCGTTTCTTTTAACAGCACAAACCAGCACAAATCGAGCACAAACGAACGGCACCTGTTTGGGGTGTTTTAAACGACATGGGGTGGAGAGTGACGTCACTGCTCCCAAAATTCTTCTTGTTATATCTCGGGAAGGAAAGTAATTACAGGGTTTGTTTTAACAGCACAAACCGGCACAAATCGAGCACAAATGAACGGCACCAATTTGATACGATTTGGACGACATGGGGTGGAAAGTGACATCACACAGCCAAAAAAAGAACGTTTAATATCTTGAATGCCAAATCAGCACAAACACAGCACAAACGCATGGTATAGTTTTGGTGACTATTTATTTATATGGGGTGCCAACTTCACACAGGAGTGGCTGAGGTTGATCAGCATGCATTTTGAAATTGCCTTATATATGTAGATGGTGTAGACTTTTTTAATGTTGTGTGTGTGATGGTAATGACATGTTTTTCTTGTACTTGTTAACATTAGTTAATGAAATGTGAATGTATAAGAACTAAATGTACAAAGAAATGGATCAAACTTTTAAACAAATAATTAAGTGTTTAGTAAGGCCATATTGTATAACAAAGCTTCTAAGATCATATTGCAAAATTATGAAAATGAATAATATTTTTGATCTTCACATTTTAGATTGGTCACTGCCCTTGCAGATATGTGCTCCACTGTCATTTCCATCATAACTTCAGCTGAAACTCTCAAGTTGTTCCCTGAAATGCTTTTGTGATGTTGCTGATGATGTTCATATTGCTTTTCTCTAGACTTTATTTACATACTGTATGTGATCTCCAGACAACAGAACAAACGCTTTTCTGTTGCGCCACTTGAGAGCATGTTTCTTTTGACTTCTTGATATGTATTATCATTACTCTTCATATTTATATTATTACAATTTTAACTTATTACAAATAAATTTTAAAAATCAATTTAATGTGACATTTTAATGTAGCATTTCCATCTCTCATGAATCCCCTTTTGGGAAACCCTCCCAATAGAGATGCACATAGTTAATATCGATAAAGAGCTGTTTCATGACTCGCCTCATCTCTATATTGAGAGCGAGATCATCAGAGAGAGAGCAAGAGAGAGAAAATAAGTATATTGGGAAAAAATTAATAAATGAATGAATGAATGAATGAATGAATGAAATCACCCTGACCATTAATAAGTCACAGTCAGAGCTGTTGGGTTTGAACTGTAAGGAAATTTCAAATGCACATACGTCAGACATGTCCCATGTCATCATGCCTGAAAGTAGTACGGATAAAGACCTGCCTTCAAATTTCCAGTATGACTTTACACAGAGCTGCTGAAGCATCAGAAAAGAGAAAATTTTCTCCTTAATCTACAATGTTCTGCCTTGCAGAAGAGGTCATAAACTTACTCTGGAGAACTGTGCAAACAGGAAACTGATGCATCATAACCTTTCTGCTTCAACAAGGCTTTGTGTTTTAGCTAGCATGCTTAGTGCTGTGTTCTGATTTTGTAGAATGAACACAATTATACTGAATCAACCATCAATCAGATGAGCAATTCATAAACACAAACATGATCACAATAAAGCACAAAACGTCTAAAGCTCTTGTAAAAAGAGAACTGTTTGATCACAATAATCACCTGCTACTCAGTAATTGTGACACATGGTATGTGGAAAATAAAGATTTAAACACTTCTGTAACACTGATGAGACTTCAGTTAACAACAGCAGATATGATTATATTTTACAGTTGATGCTGCGTCTCAATCCACATTCTGTTGTACTAAGTAGTGTGTAATTACTCATCCTATTTAGTGGAACATTCAAATAAACTCCTTTATTTACATTTAAAGTTCCTCTAACTGGTGATAGTTTGCACAGGATTCTACTTTCTTACCTCCTGTACCTAACACACAAGCTCAGAAATTTAGTGAGAGACATTTAAACCTGTAGAGAAATTGTGCAGTAATTATGATTAGTCCTAGAGAGGTTGAGGTGAAAGAGGAGTCAGTGATTCTGAGAGCTGGAGTTCAGGAGGAGGAGTGGACAAGTGTGAGACATCTTCAGCATATAATCATCATTATTTTTCCAAAACTCCTTCATTCAGTGGCTGTGTAATATGTGTCTAATGCTAAAGTCGTGCCTATATCTAATTCTTCAGGCTGTGAACTCTGAATGTTTCACTCGCCCTGACACTCAAGTGTCAACCACCAGTGCACCTGAAGTGATGGCTGCCACTGAATATAACAATCCTGAATAGAACAATCCTGCAGTATTTATCACTGTGAAACCTGAACATGTTCATCCATCAGCTACTGCTTGATGAACTCCATCTGTCTCTCATTGTACCTGAATAATTAAACTGATGAGGTGATCATGTGTTACTGCTCACTCTTCCTTCAGCCAAACCACACCAATTTTAAAATAAAATTCTCTCCAGAGTTTTAGTATTTTAGTAATATATGAATAATGCTAAAGTAGAGCAGACCTTAAAGCTGTTTTAATTTAATATAAATATATAGATGGTTTAATAAATCATGCAACTGGATTCTTGCATTAGAGCATAAATAAATAGATCTAATTATATTGTTAATAGAACTGAATGTTAATGTGACGATAAAGCAATACACATCATAAAAATGTTTGTTATCTCACAGGTTTTAATGTAAGCCTTAAAAAATCCTCCAGAATGGCTTAATTAATATTTATGCAATGAATGTGTTATGAAGGTCTTATGTAGGTCCCCTTTAAATAAAGTGCTAGGGAATATAGTGAAATTAAAGATTAAAATATGTTGGCTCAGTCTCAGCTCACAAAAGATTGGAAAAATAAAGATGTAAAGGCTAAAAGAGACACACTGTAAAACATTTAAGCATCTGAGAATCTGAGCTCAGGATAATTATTACTAACACTTGATAATGTTTTATATTGCTCTATTCAGTCATTGAGAGGCTTTTATATAACAGTGAGGAGGCTGCACTGATTCTGACATTTAAACACAAAACACCTCAAATCTTCACACCAAACCACACACACAGACACGTGTGAAAGTGACTGTGCTAATACAGAGGCAGTGAATTGGCATGATGAATTACAGTGAATCTGTCTGTGTGTTTAGTTAAATTATTACACCACATTACTATTGAACTCTGTATTCTGATGTGTTTTTTCTTATTAAATTCAAGAGAGAGAAAAAAAAATCATTTGAACCTGACTTTTATTAATAAATAGAAAATTGTAATCATTGGCAAATTGCTGTTGTATAAGGACAATAAAACACTTGAAGACATGCTTCAGAGCTCTCAATGGCTTCATTTATGTTATGAAACTTTATTTAGGAATATAGATTTCTGTAATAAGCAGTCCTTTTATACATTTGACATTAATGATTTTTCTGTTGTATAACTCATGTTAAAAACACAAGCTTTATGGCCACCCCACAGTAGCTCTGGGTCCCATATTGAAATTATCCTTTCCCCAGTAGTGAAATTTTCCTGTGCAGTTTCCATGGAGACCAAAAACAACTCAGAATTTGTGAACCGAATGGAAGCCCAGAGCATGATGTTCAGCCAAACACATCCTTTTCACACTCTGAACACAAGTTCTGCCAAATCTCATGCCTTTGCGTACATTCTTCCCCCGCATGTGGAGCTTTTACTTTACACATTCAGTTGGATCGTGTGAAGTGTCTCGAAAACAGGCTCAAAGTGCCACATGCTGGACTGACGATGGTCAAATACCTAAAGAGACATTTGGCCAAGAAAAACAGCAGAGAGTAGTATAAGTTTTAAAAAATACACAAAAACCTTTGTTTATTGGCTGTAACAGGAGACCAAGGTACGCTTTTTAGCCTCTCGGCCCTTTATCAGCTCAGCCTCTGTCAGTTTAGAAAAAAGAGAACTCAAATCTAAACATAACATAAATGCTTGCTAGTTCAACATCTTATGATCCACATCACTAAAACATGCAGGAGGAAACACAGACATGGAACAAAAGACAGAGGTTATATATAGGGATTACAATTAACATGAACAGGCAGGGCCGCTGGAGCAACAGGGGGGAAACTGGCATTTGACCCGGCACTTTTCAAACTACTGGGGCGGTGACCCAGCACTTCAGGCAATAACAGACAGCTCTGACTTAGTTGAAAAACCAATCAAAACTTCCAGTTCATCTGGGGGCAGGACATTTCAACATTTTTCAAATGATATTCAAATAAAGTAAGGCTTGCTGGAAAAATGTTTAGCGAAACAAACAGTTACTACAGTGACAAACAGCCTATTGCAGAACGTGAACATGTCTTTGATTTTTAAAACATTTTAGTATTAGTGCTGTCTAAATTTGTGAACAATTTTTTTGCTGTTATTAGCTGTCTGAGGAGTAAAATGCAAAATGAAGCATGTGCGGTTGAAACAAACTACTCTGACATTCATTAAAAGGTGTGTTGTGCCCTGTTACTGTATTGTAATCAGACCCTGATTCCATATAATACTAAAAGCAAAACATAGTTGGTCTGTATGTTTTTACAGACAAATGACAGATAGCTCAAATTTTATTAAATATCATTAAAAGCATCAAATTTTGCCCCACCACATTTGGAGTAGTGGTGCCACCCCTGTGAACAGGTGAACCCACTCAGTAATGAACCCACTCAGTAATGAACCCTCCCCTTCATCCCCCAATCTCCCTCTCCCATTACAGCCTTCACCCAAACCTCACCCCGCCTGCCACGTTGGCAAATTTGCAATCACCAACACAGAAATATTACTGTGTCTGTGTGACACAAAGTAGGTATAAAATAGAATCCAAGTGCATGCTAATTGAAACAGGCTAGGGTCAAGGGTGAAAAAACCAAAACACACTCACAAAAATGAAAAAGCAGATTATACTTAAGAACAAAAGACTTCTGTCAAATCCAACAAGGAACTAAAGCACAAATGAAGTTAACCAGAATCCTGAGTAACTCAGAGAAAACGTAGAATTGATGGCTATGTCTCAGCTGCATAATGTGTTTTAAAAAAAAAAAGTGAGACTAATGAAGGTTAGGAGTAGGTGTGTGTAGTTAACAGTTACCTAGCACAATTTCTGAACTTTGGATGACAAATAAAATTACTCTGCATGAGGAATAAGGTAACTCCAATGAGAACTGAGCAGCACACAGACACCTTCATGTTCAGCATTTTAAAACACCATTTTTAAAAGCAGCACTTTTTTCAGATAAGAAGAAATGAAAGTAATGAGAAATGTGGGCTGTTTAAATAGCAGATATGCCATTTTCAATATGGCTGATTGGAGCTCTTTTTGCAATGCAATAGCAGGTAAAGCCATGATCGCATCTCTGCCTTCATGATAAAGTGTCACAGGCATTTGTGCAGAAAGCAGCTGATGGTGGCTCTGTAACTGTTCATTACACTGTCGATGCCCTCAGGCTGCAGATCATTCAAATTAAATGTGATGTCCAATACAGCAGCTAGAAAATCTGTTCTTGTATGCTGTGTCTGAGTCCAGAGACAAAACCACACTTCTAGATCATTTCCCTTCAGGTTTCTTTATGCCTCTCACTGCATGTCCTTTGTGGATCTTATTTTGCAGTTCACAAGTTAATATTTACATAACATTGTTATATTACCTTTATGTAGGTACTTAACTAATATCTGAGCACCTCTTTTAGATTATTAAAATTACGAGTGCAGTTCTGAAGTTGTCAGATGTTTCTTGTGTACAGCTCTTTACAGAGTTTTTCCCAGTTGTGTCTAGCCCACCTTCTTTCACTTCCCTTTAAGACCAGGAATAGAAAATACTAACCAACAAAGAAAGCTGACTTTGTTGCAAGCTTTATTTTCTTCTTTTGTAAGGACTGATGACCCTGGACAGGAATTGAACCCAGGTCATGGTACAGATAACCGAACAATTACAGAGAAACTCCAGGAGACAGAGATGGGTGAAAACAAAACATGCTTTACTTCAGAGAGTTCCACCAAAAGAACAAAGAGATCCAAAAACAATCCCACCATTTAACAGATGAATCCTGGGTCAAAAACAAGTAATCATTCAGAAAGCACAAAAGAACCAAAGATGCCAAAAAATCACAAAATATCCCAAAAGTAAAAAAAAAAAAAAACGGCAGGCAGCAAACGTTTACACACTTGATTAGAGGCAAAAGCAGTAGCTTGGTACTCACATAAGGAACACAAGGACTAAGCAAAGAACCAAGGAAAGGGAGGGTTTAAATAACCTAGCAAATCAGAGACAGATGAAAGCAATAAAGGTTAACAGTGCAAGTCAATTGAAAAACACAAAGGCAGAATGTCTCCATCTAGTGTCCAAAGTCTATATTGTCCAAAATCCTTACACCTTTGCTGTCATTTGCAATATAAAAAGACATTTAAAAATACATTTTAGACTAATAATAATGATAATACACAAATGAGAAGAATGCCTACATATTAAACATAGTTGTGAAATATATTGTGAATATATGTGTGTGTGTGTGTGTGTGTGTGTGTGTGTGTGTGTGCATACTTTATCTTCTCTGAGCAGTGGCAGCTAGGGGTTATTAAAATGGGGGAAGCACAACATCTATATATGTTACATATGTAACATGAAGGATAGATTTATCGTTTAACAAATTATCGCTTATTCACAGGGATTGGAATCTAAGATTAGCAATAAATACAGCCTATTGATTTTACTAAGACAGGCTAAAAGAATGTATTTGCTCCCTGACTTCTGAATTAAAATCTTGGCAGTTGGTCTGCTCTCTTGTTTGATTTTCAGTCTCTCCTCATAAGTATAAGCATTTAAAATTTCTAAACATTTCTAAAATCAGGTCAACATTAGCAGTGTCTGCTATTTTGTGCCAAAAAGCAGCAAAGCATGCTAGCTAAAGGAAGTGACAGCTAGCTAGCTAGACTTACAAACTCTAAAACTCCAATGAAATCAGAAATGACTCTGATGCTTTTACACACATGGAACTGCTTGACTCTATAATTATAATAGGGAAATGATTTCTAATCACACTTTCTGGTGTCACCCAGATGAGGATGGGTTCCCTTTTGAGTCTGGTTCAGCTCAACGTTTCTTCCTCATGTCATCTAAGGGAGTTTTTCCTTGCCACCATCACCTCTGGCTTGCTCATTAGAGAGAAATTTAAAATTTAGATCCGGATTTCTGTATAGCTGCTTTATGACGATGCCCACTGTTAAAAGGACTATACAAATAAAACTGAACTGAATTGAATAAACAACAAAATTCAGAAATGAATGCAAATAATCAAACAGAACTTTATACTTACAGTTTATTTACAATATTTACAAATTACACCTACAGTAGGCTCCAAGCAATTCCAACTGGGGCTGATAGGTTTAAGTTTGTGATGTCAGTCATGTTCATTCCCAATTTACTGATTGGCAGCTGGTTATGAGGTTCTGCCACTTTTAGAGGTCTACCAATCATCATAAGAAGAAGCCATGCGTCCAGGCAGGACAAACAAGACCGCAATGTCCAATCAATGTTGAGATGTT
>CM040459.1:31364808-31377116 GCA_022758105.1 Pangasianodon gigas
TACAGTAGGCTCCAAGCAATTCCAACTGGGGCTGATAGGTTTAAGTTTGTGATGTCAGTCATGTTCATTCCCAATTTACTGATTGGCAGCTGGTTATGAGGTTCTGCCACTTTTAGAGGTCTACCAATCATCATAAGAAGAAGCCATGCGTCCAGGCAGGACAAACAAGACCGCAATGTCCAATCAATGTTGAGATGTTTTTTTTTCTGTTTAAAACTCACCCATCCACATTTCCCATCACCCATCACGTTTCTAAGGGGTGGGTCCTGATAACCCTAATCTGGGCAGGGCACTCTTAGACTATTTCATAACTTACATAAGGGTAATTAGGATCACCTCTCCACACAGATCTGTTCCCTGAAGGTGGCCCTGTTGGCGTCAAGGTGGCATTAAGATCTCAGTGACTTCACCATGAAATGTTTTCAATTCATGAAGAAGAGTTAACCCAGAGGTAGCATATATAGGGAAAAGAGTACTGGGTCTAGAACAGATCCTTGTGGTACACCAAACTTTACTTTTGTATTCATACAGAAGTCACCATTTACATTTACAAAATGACAACGATCAGTTAGATAAGACCTGAGCAAGGAAAGAGCCATTCCCATAGCTCCAACAACATTTTCTTGTGTATCTGAAAGAATATTGTGATCTATGGTATCAAAAGCTGCACTAAGATCAAGCAACACAAGCAGGGAGGTTTTTAAATCAGAGGTTTGGTATCTGTTAGTTTAAAGGATATAGGTTCATAGCCTGTGCTAAGAGAGGAGGTGATTATTTTTAGAAGCTTACAGATGTTTGATTGCTTCTGGTAGTATTTGTTTAAGTAAATGTCTAGGTAAAGGAATCTAGTACACAAATTGATGATACTGAAGAGGAAATGAGTGACATTAGTTTAGTCTTTTTGAATGAAGTAAAAGATTCTAATCATGCTACTGATATTGTTATATTGTATACCCCTTCTGCTCTCTGGACCTGCCTGATCCATCATGATGCCCTACTTCTGGTTGGAGTTCTCATCACTTGGAAATCACTCACTGCTGCTGAGGATGGACCCCCACGGACATCCTAAAGATACATGAGATTACTGTGGATGGTACCACTTAGAAACCATGAAGATGGCTTTGGACTGCAGTTGACATGAACAGTTTTACACTCAAGTCTCCATCAGTAAACAGTTGATAACTTCAACAAAATAGACTTTGAATTGAATTAAATTGATCTAGCAGAAATAAGTGTTTTCTGTAGTTAGGGATGATCTCCTTACATAAAATTTGGAATACTACCAGTTTAGTTGGAAACCACTTATTTTCTAACATTTGAGTGGTCTGTTTTAAGGTGCCTGTGTGATTATCACACCAGGGTGCTAGTATTTTCTTTCTAATTAATTTTAAGTGAGGCTACATTATCTAGAGTGTAGCAGAACATTGGCTCTAAGCATTCAGTCACCAGATTGAGTTCTGTGCTGTCAGAGGGTGTCAAAAGTTTATAAATCTGAGATTTTCAATAAAGCTGGGTACAGTAGCTGACGTGATTTTAATTGTGATGATATTTTAAATGAGATGATGTGATGAGGTGACGATATGAGATCATTTCAGACTGGGGTGATGTTGATATTTAATCCAACTGTCAGTTTTTGACCAACAGAGTGTTCAGCATAATGAGTGGGTACTATTATATTCTATAGACTGACCCCACTGAGCTTAGAATAGACTCAAAGCCTGCTCTCAAGGGGTCTTTTGGACAAAATGAATATTAAAATGAATATTAAAGTCTCCAACAATTACTGCCTTTTCTACAGAAACAACCATTTTAAGACAAAATCTGCAAACTCATGTGGAAATTCAGAATATGGTCAGATTACAAATGACAAATTATTACAATAACCAAATTTCTACATTTTTATGTTTGGCACAGGGAACAGACACAGTCTCAATATGGTGGAACCTGAGTGATGACTTAAGGCAGCTAGCAGAGGGGACAATTTAGACTCTTGGTCTTCTGCCTGGCCATGGCTCTGGATTAACTAGGCCTGCTCTAAAACTATGAACTATGCTTGAGAGCAGCACCTCCCTGAGTGGGATGGATCCTCCCACACTAAAAGGCCAGATATTAAAAGTACTCCAATTGTCTATAAAGCTCACATTTTTTTCTGAACAACACTTGGACATCCAGCAGTTCAGCGACTTTAGCCTGCTGCAAACTACATTGCCACCCTGCATTGGGATGGGCCACAGCACACTACAGCATCTGACATCTCCTTTGCTAATTTACACCTCTAAAATATCACTCTTAGTAACCTCTGACTGACAAAGGTGTACATCAGTAGCTCCTACAATGAATAACTATCTTTGAGAATGTGTGCTTGCCTAAGACCTTAAGATGACTTGCAATGTCTGGCAGCCTGGCTTCCAGTATACATCTAACCAATGCTGCTGGTGCCCTTAAAAGCCTAGCTAATTTCACATGCCATAGAATAGAGTCTCTTATGACCAGAGCTCTTTCAATAGGCATCTCAGCAGGTGTCTCACTGAGGAGAGCAAAACTGTTTGAAATGTGATGCAGAGAAGAGTAGAGCTCCTGTGGGCACTGCTTAGAATTAGCTGTGGCATTGCAACTATGCTAGAGAGTCTTCATACATTCACCCTGCTTTGGAGGCTGTAATGCCAGTGTTGGGGATTCACTGTCTCTGCTTAAAGCACCCAGACCTTTCCCTACCAATTGTGCTGCTCTCGCTATTCCTCTCTAGTGTCTGGCTGTGCACCTCTAGTGCTGCAACTTTCTCTGTCAGAATGCTAACTAATCTACTTCTCACAACTAAAAGTATTACTAATGATGGTAGAATAATAACTAAACATCTGAACAAGCTCAACGTTGGCCAAGAATGTCACTTATATTTGCCATTGCTTCCTGGTGATGATTCTTATGGAATTTTATCTTTTCTCATTTATTTAGACAAAACTTTGCATAACTCATGTAATGAACAAAAGTGATTTATGGGGTTAGAATTGTTTCATATTTTCAAATATATAGATTATGATCCACAAATAAATGTTGAGAGATTCACAAAAATTAAACAAATTCACAAATAAATAGAACGAGATCCATAAATACATGTTAGGAGTTTCTCAAAAATGAAAAATGAATTAAATTCACAAATGGTTGCACTGTGATTTGGCATGTAGCCTCCGAGGACAACACTTTCTTGCCAATGCCATCTTTTCATGATACACAGTCTTTTAATCTCACCACACTTAATGTACCTCAAACTCACAACTCGGGTTTTGCTGTGGATTCAGTAGCGATGCAGGAAACACTGGTGAAAACACATATATTCCCTTAAAATAAAGAATTTATGTCCCATAACATTGCTTGTTTTCTTTCAGATGTTGTTACAATGATGCTCTTAGAGGGTTTGAACCACTCACCTGTCATGATTCCTCCTGATCGGCCATGTTGGAGAGCCCTTATAATATGTGAGTTCAGTGAAATATGACTCTGTTCCCGCCCTGATTGTAAAACAAAACGTGATTGCTTGGAGCGAGAACATGCTATGATTGGTCAGCGCAATGTGGCCGTTATCTGATTGGCTTGAGTAGACAGTGGGTGGACTCCATCTATTTGTGAATTTGTGTGCGCGTTTTAATGCTAGAAATTATTCAAAATTCACAAATGCGTGCAGCAATCCACAAATGCACAGGAAGAGATCCACAAATGAATGCCAGGCAGAGTTGTGTTTGTGACATGAAAACATATTTGTAGATATTTGTTTAGTTGCAAATCTCATTTTATTTATTTGTGAATTTAATTCATTTTTCCTAACATATATTTGTGGATCTCATTCTATTTATTTGTGAATTTGTTTAATTTTTGTGAATCTCTCTACATTTATTTGTGGATCATAATATATTTGTTTGGAAATAAGAAACAATTCTAACCCCATAGTGATTTATTAAAATCAGCATAGCACAGTGATGATGTTTTGTTCACTTTGATCTTTAAAAGAAAAAGAAGGCTTTAGTTGTCACATATACATTAGAGCATAGTGAAACTACTTTCAGTGGATATCCCAGCTTGTTAGGAAATGGGGTCAGAAGTCAGGGTCAGCCATGATATGGCACCCCTGGAGCAGAGAGGGTTAAGGGCCTCGCTCAAGGGCCCAACAGTGGCAGCTTAGTGGTGTTGGGGTTTTTGAACAGTAACCCAGAGCCTTCACCATTGAGCTACCACTGCCCTGAGAATAAAAGGTGAAAAAAGTGTTAAAGATCACTGCTCTGTGTAACAGAAACATTAGTCCCTATCACACACTCACACACACCATGTGAAGGAACTCATGTCTTTTTGTGTCAATTTTCATAAAATGTATTGTCTTGTTTGAGTGTTTACCCACAACACCAATATTAGAGGCAGTCTGATAACATTAGACACTTCACCCCAGACAATCTGCAGGAGTTAAAACTCCGGGTGAAAAGACTGATGTGTTTAAATCAGGAAGCGCCAGTGTTTATTCACTGCACTGAATTACACGTCAACTTTAATTTCCTGGCTGTGTTCAGGACCAAACTGTAACTGTTAGTGTGTAAATGAGGTTTAGATTCTTTATGGCTTAAAGAACAACACACACACACTGTACATATATTGGAATTCCTGTCAGTGTTCATTAGAGAGGGAATGGGTTCTAAGTGTGATGTTTAAGCCGAGAATCCAACACAATGTGATGAGGAGGAAATTACACAAAAACAATGATCAGAGACAAAGAGAGACAGACAAAGAGTGAGCAAGAGGGAAAGTGAGAACAAAGAGAAAGAGTGAGAGAGAGAGACTTGTAAGATGCATTTAATTTAGCATATGTACATATTTACTTATTTAAAAACAAAAAACCCTCAGGCCCCCACCCAAAAACCCCAAAACTCCTTCAGTCTTGTTCTAATTCAGTCTTGTTTGATTCTGTATAAAAGTCCTTGAGAAAAGTCCATAAGAAAATCAATGTCACGTTTTTTCTGCTCTACCATAGTGTCCTTCAACTCAACAGAACTACATTCTCCGTTTGTGTGTACCTGAGTTCTGTGAGTGCAGACGTGCAGACCTTCAGCTTTAATTTGAGGGTATTTAAATCCAAATTGCGTGAATTACAGTACTTTCTATATGTGCCCCCATCCACCCCCCAGTTTCAAGGGACCAAAAGTAATTGGACAAACTAAAATAATAATAAATTAAATTGTAATTTTTTTTTATACTTGGTTGCAAAATACACTTTAGTTAAGGATTTTTCAAGAATTCCTGAAAGGTTTTCAATTCAATTCAATTTTATTTGTATAGTGCTTTAAGCAGTGGCCATTGACACAAAGCAGCTGTACAGAAATATATAAATTTTCCATGCTTAGTTGTTTCCAGCTCTTTTGAAATTGCTCCTGCACACTGTTAACATTGCGTTTTTTTGGCTGTAGCCATGACTAAATATCATTCTGTAAATTCATTTGCAGGTGTAGTCAGAGGGGAAAAAAGGCTCTTGATTTCAGCTAACTGTGTTTACACAGTCTGCTGCCATTGTAACTCAGTGTAACTCACTGAAACTCATCTGCACTGATCTTGGTTCTTTTCCTGTCTGGAAAACCATCATATTAAATATAAAAAGACAAGATCAATTTTTTATGTTTTAACGCTTAGGATTTACTGAAATTATTGAACCATGACGTTCACTGTAGCATTCTGATTGGTCAGCCTGCTGTCTGAATAAGGCCACTGGTCTGCTCATCACCTGAGCCCATGAAACTGATAATACCTGGAACAGAGGCAGAGGAGCTATAGGCATACTGTTAAACTCACTCAGATCCACTGATGCCATGAACCAATCCTGTGACAATTCATCTACTTCCAGAAAGAGAAACTAATTCATTTTCTATTCCTGTTTACTTCTCATGGAACACTAATTATGCCTTGTTGTGTGTACTATTGACTCTGATGCTGCACATACATCAGCTTCATATATCAGTACTTAGTCTAAAACCTCCAGTTTTTTTGTGGTTTTTTTTTTGGTCTCTTCAGCTCTTTGACTTGAGGAAGACTCAGGAACATGTTTTTTTGTTTTTGCACCATTCTGTATAAACTCTGGAGACTGTTGTGTGTGAAAATCCCAGGAGATCAGCAGTTTCTGAAATACTGAAACCAGCCCTTCTGGTACAACATCCATGAACCAATCAAAATCAAACTTTTTCTTCATTCTGATGAACATTACCTGATGCCTTTGACCTGTATCTGCATGATTTAATGCAATATACTGCTGCCACATGATGGCTGTTTGGATAAATGCATTAATGGGCAGGTTATACATGTTCCTATTAAAGTGGACGGTGAGTGTATAGCTGTGCAGTTATATACTCACAGCACCATATGACTACAAACCATGGCAAACAATTGTCTGTAAATTGTAAACTATCAAGCAATTCTACTGGAAATATTGTCCCTGTAGCAGCACAATAGCATTGTTTCTGAGGGCATAGTATAGTCCATGAGATAATGCTGTAATTTTTAAGTGCAGCTGTGAAGTAATTGTCATATGATGGTGGGTGTTGGTTTTTGATTAGTTTGATTAGTATTGTGGGAGCAGCAGTATGTTGAATAGTCAAATCTCATCAGATAAGTTGTTGCAGAGTCTGGTGGTGACTCGAATGCTGAAGTATGGTAGGAGGATGAAGCGTCCATGAGAGGGGTGGGAGGAAAATCCAGGATTAAGTTGCAGAGGAAGGTATTCAGGCTTAGCATACTCAGCTTTCCTGTAAGTTGTTCTTTTCATGCTGTTCCACCCAAATTTTTAAGGAAATTGTATAAACCATAATTACCACATACAAAAAAGGACCCAATTCATACATAAATAACACTTTCTCCCTCTCATTTCACTATACAGGTCTGCAGGCTTTCATCAACTAATGCACTTTAAAGTGAGGCTCTTCTCAACCCTCGTTCTCTCAAACAATAACCCAATAACAATGATTGTAGGACAGCAAACAATCATGAAGCCCCCCCTCTTCCCCTCCTCTTACTAATTTCTCACCTTGTGCTCAGCATTTGCTCAGATCTTCTGATATCCAAACACAGAAATGAAGAAACAAAGTGATTCATCCAGCCATACACACACACACACACACACACACACACACACCACTCCAGCAGTTCTCTTTATCTGGTAGCTGTGATTGAACAGATTGAATAAGTGGAAAAAGGTACTTATAAAGCTACTTTAACGTTTATTGGAGAATTACAAGAGGTTTTAGAATTAGGGTACATAAAAATAAAGCAATTTAACTCTTCACTGGCTGATTAAAAGACATGTTGAAGGGCTCAAAAATATCTGAAATTACTCTTAAAAATAAGAGATTGTTATAATTTCAGAGAAGCAGGAAGGTCAATTTAGTAATAACACAGGAGTTAATTTGGCATATGAGTTAAACCAATGACATTTACTCCAAGCATAATAGACATTTAACAGAATGCCACTGAGCTCCTGTTTCACATCTGTGCAGAAGGAAAAGGAGAAAAGCTGACTGAGGATCAGCAGTGATGTTCTGAGAGCCAGTGGTGAGTAATTAGAGAATATTGGAGCTCATTAAGATCAGTAAATGCTGGAGTCCTCTAACAGTGGGTTCTGTTACAGGTGGGGCAAGTTGTGATAAAAGCATCTTAGGTGTGTTCCTCCTGGATTGCTTGTGTACTGTACTAGCTGTATTTGGTTAAAATGACAATAAAGTTACTTGACTTGTCTTGTTGTCTCCTGGCAGTCCTGTCCTCCTCCAGTGTGCAACTCACATTGATGGTGAGATGCTTCCAGGTGTTACAGTGAGCACCAGTGCCCAATGGGTTCTCAGGTCTTATCCTGCACTTCTTGAGTGAAACCTTCTCCTGGTCTTTAAACTTTTTTTTCTGCCCAACTCCTAAGCATGGGCCATGATGCAACTGAACATAAAGCACTCACTTGGCGGGGCGGTCAATTCTGGGCCATCCTACTAATGTAACCTACCCCATGTAGTTGGTGTTGAGTGATCATGGCCTCAACATTTCTGCAGTTGGTCTTTGCAAGTATGTCAGTATGATGCACACAGTCATAACAGGTGAGTCTCAAGATATACTTAAGGCATCCTATCTGGAAGTGCTCAACGGACTTCATATGATGTCCATAGGTGACCCAGGGTTTACAGCTGTAGAGGAGGGAAGATATAAGACAAGCTTGGTGAACAGCAATATTGGTTTTTAAATGGAGATTGTTCTGAAAGACCTGACTCTATAGTATATAGCTTTGGAGGAGTAATGACTCAATCACACTATCTGGTGTCACCCAGAAGAGGAAGGGTTCCCTTTTGAGTTTGGTTCCTCTGAAGGTTTCTTCCTCAAGTCATCTCAGGGAATTTATCTTTGCCACCATCACCTCTGGTTGAATTGAATGAAAATGAATATTAGTGTGGATGCCTTGTTCTAGCAGATGTGTGCCTACACAGCCTACAGAGTAGTGACTGAGAGGACCAGGCTACAGAATTAGTGTGACACGTTGCTGCTGTGAAGTCTACTGGAGAAAGTCCTGCAAAGGGTATGACCTGTTGGGAGTGAGAGATTCAGTACAGAAACATCAATCCAGATCCTGTACCAGTGTTTCCAGTAGGATGGGAGCCTCTGCAAGGACTGTTAACCACTAGTGCTGGACCACAGTGCAATGTCTATGGGAGAGAGGCTGTTGAACACTGGTCCTTTGGGTGTGCCCCTCTACAATTCTATGGATTCACCAGAACCAGAAATTGTGTGGGAGGCAGAGCCCTTCTATCTTTTTGAGTTGAAGAAGTGTGACTTACTAAAGAACTAATGGCAAAGTTGAAACTCTTATGACATAAACATCCAGGGTAAACTAGAAAGAGCAGCATCTCTAGGATCTTAAAGATCAAACAATTAGTATTATTTAAGCTTCTCAGCTTTACTCAACACACTTATCAGTAAACAGAACCTAAACAAAAGAGAAACAATGTCCCTCTAGATGAGAAATCAAGACATTGCAATTCTAGGACATATTTGTTGTGCAGCGTTCATTCTTCAGCTTGTTACCTGAGAAACACAGAGTCCTTGAGACACACAATCCTCACATCCATCATCCCACTCCATCTGACCATCTCTACATAAACCTCTCTCACATAACCGACCACACCATTGCACGTATGATTTGTAAACCACAGCTCTGGCCTCCACACACATTGTAATTTCAGTGAGTGTCTAACAAGAGACTGCCATCATGTAAAGCGTGAACAGAATGTGGATGCAGCTGCAGCTTTATGCCTCAATTATCAGTTCAAGAGAAATAAACCTGCAGCTTTCTAAGAACTAAGTGGAAAACGTGTCATGGTGAGAACTGGATTTGTACTGTGTGTGTGTGTGTGTGTTGGGCATATGGCCATTTTGCTGGACCATTTTAAAAGAGCATGTGAATCCCAGGGCCTATTTCTAAGAATAAATTGCTGCTTTACAGCACCAGTGTCAGCAGAAAAAGCCAGTAAATAATTTCAGCCCCTAAATTCAGACCCATGATAAATATTTGGAGGGTCAGGGACTAAAAGTTTGCTGCACTGGTTATTTAAGATGTAAGATTGTGTGAGTGCTGTGTGTGTGTATGTGTGTGTGTGCCCTTTATTAAGACACTCAAATTTCACTGCTGTCTCATCACTAGTAAAATAGTTCAGAACTTAGAAAACAAGATAGCACCAGCTGACACAGACTCACCCACAGACTCTGACAACCTAACAAAGGAAGAGATAAGGAAAAACATCAAACAGTTTAGGAATGGAGAGGCAGCAGGATCCAAAAATATACTCAAGGCAGACCCAGAGACCATTGGAGACATACTCTACCCTATGTATAAGAAGGTCTGGAAAGGGCAGTGGCCCCTATTAGAATGAGAGGAGAGCTACCTTATCAAAATCCTTAAAATGGGTGACCTGAGCAACTGTGCAACTAAAGACCATCTTTGTACCATGGTCAGACTGTTTAACACCATTCATGTGTCAAACAGGTGTGCTCTTCTCATTGAAGTACCCACTGAAAAGCCTGTTGAAAAAGCTCTGGTTATAGGATACTCTATTCTATGACACATAAAAATAGCTAGGTCTTTAGGAGCACTAGCAGCTGTAGTTTAATGTATACCAGGTGCCAGGCTGCCAGACATTGCAGGTAATATTAGGGTCTTAGGCAGGGATAGGTTCTCAAAGATTATGTAAGCATTAACAATATTTGCCTTCATCAGTCAGAGGTTACTAGGGTTAACATTGTAAATGTGTAAATTAGCGAAGGCGACGTTTTTAAACAGGCGTAGTTAATCTGTGACAATCCAGGGCTAGGCAGCAGACAAAAATGACAATCTTATTAGCTTCCATGAGTTGTCACTCAGATTCCAGCAGATTGACTGTGTTTGTTCCCTGAGCTAAAAGTAAACAAAATGTAGAAGATCTCAGAACGATTGTTTCAGTAATGTAATTAACATAAATTTGGATAAAAATTAGATCATACCAAATTCACAACCCTAACACATACCCTAGAGTTAAAACTCTAATGATGTTCATACTCAAGTTCTTGTTAACACAATTAGCATTTTTTGACTCTATAGTATACAGTTATGGAAGAGAAATTACACTATTTGGTATCACTGGTATCACTATCTGGTTTCATTTAATTTCATTGCGAGTTATATACTGTATATAACTGTGTACATGACAAATAAAAATCTTGAATCTTGAATAACCCAGACACTAATGGGTTCCCTTTTGAGTCTGGTTCCTCTCAAGGTTTTTTTTCATCTTGTCACCTGAGGGAGTTTTTCTTTGCCACCGTGGCCTCTGACTTGCTCATTAGAGATAAATTGAAAATTTTAATTTAAATTTATATTTGGATTACTGTAAAGCTGCTTTGTGACAATGCCCATTGTTAAAAGTGATATATATATATATATATATATATATATATATATATATACAGTCAGGTCTGGAAGTATTTGGACAATGACGGAGTTTTTGTGATTTTGCCTTTATACACCACCACAATGGAAATAAAACAATCAAGATGTGTTCGAAGTTTAAACTTTCAGCTTTATTTTAAGAGGTTCCACAAAAATATGGCATTTACCATTTAGGAATTACAGCCATTTTAAGCAAATTACTTCCATTTTCAGGGGCTCAAAGGTATTTGGACAATTGACTGACAAGAACTTAATTGACCATTCCCTCATTACTTCAAGACAAATGAAGCAGATAAAAGGTCTGGAGTTGATATCAGGTATTGAGTTGGCATTTGGCAGATGTTCGACTGGAGCTACCAAAATGAAGTCCAAGGAGATCTAAATGCAAGTGAAGGAGGCCATCATTAGGCTGAAAAAACAACATAAATCTATAAGAGAGATAGCAAAAACCTTAGGTGTGGCCAAATCAACAGTTGGGTACATTCTTAAAAAGAAAGAAAGCACTGCTGAGCTCAACAACATCGAAAGGCCTGGAAGACCACGGAAGACAACTAAAGTGGATGATCACAGAATCCTTTCCTTGGTGAAGAAAAACCCCTTCGCAACATCAGCAGAAGTCAAGAATACTCTGGAGAAGGTAGGTGTATCATTGTCAAAATCTACAATCAAGAGACGACTTCATGAATGTAAATACAAATGGTTTATAACAAGGTGCAAACCACTGGTAACATTCAAGAACAGGAAAGCCAAATTAGACTTTGCCAGAAAACATCTAAAAAAGCCTCCCATGTTCTGGAATTAGATTCTTTGGACTGATGAAACCAAGATTAACTTGTACCAGAATGATGAAAAAAGAAAAGTATGGTGAAAGAAAGGAACAGCTCATGATCCAAAGTATACCACATCATGTGTCAAACATGGTGGAGGAAGTGTTATGGCATGGGCATATATGGCTGCCAATGGAACGAGCTCGGCTGGTGTTTATTGATGATGTGACTGCTGACAGAAGTAGCAAGATGAATTCTGAGGTGTACAGGGTTATACTCTCTTCTCCAATTCAGCGAAATGCTACAAAACTGATAGCACACAGTGCAGGTGGATAATGACCCTAAACATACTGCGAAAGCAACACAAGACTTTTTGAAGGCAAAGAAATGGAATATTCTTCAATGGCCAAGTCAGTCGCCTGATCTCAACCCAATAGAGCATGCTTTTCACTTACTGAAGACAAGACTGAAGGCAGAAAGACCCACAAACAAGCAGCAACTGAAGGTGGCTGCAGTGAAGGCCTGGCAAAGCATCTCCAGGGAGGAAACTCAGAATTTGAGTT
>CM040460.1:1360-20343 GCA_022758105.1 Pangasianodon gigas
CTAATCGAAATCCAACTGAAAGTCAACAGTGACAATTGAAAAGCCCAGTAGTTACCAGAGCTATAGCAGTGCTTAACAGGCGCCGGCCCGTGCACTTCCCTTGGCTCCCTATACAACCACGCAGTTTTCGGACTGTGATGGGGGGGGTCATTGTAAATTCACTAAACCTAACCCTAACCCTAACCCCTAACCCTAACCCAGTTTTCGGACTGTGATATGGGGGGGTCATTGTAAAGTCACTAAACCTAACCCTAACCCTAACCCTAACCCCTAACCCTAACCCAAAAATTCCAGCAAGTTAGAGATTGCTCAGCCCTTTCAGCGGCTGATCTCCAGGGGAGCCGCCTGGTAGAAACTTGTTGGCCTGCATCGGAGTCATCCGCTGGGACAAACGGCTTCCACCCACCTTGCGGGGCAGCAAACTCTGCTAGAGTGGCTTGGGAAACCTTGCAGTGTTAACAAAGAGCCACTGGCAAAGAGGTGAGTTTCTCAACTCCACCTACATGTAGGAATCATTAAACACGGGGACACAATTAAGACTTAGATTCATGAAATAATGGTAGGAAGGATGGGCAGATCAGCAAATTTCCACAATGCAACCCTTCCCATTCAACGCAATTCTCACTGAGGGCAAGTACAAATTTAATTATTATTCCCAGCCTTTATTATTGTTCGCAGCACCTTTTAAATATTCGGAAAAGAGGATCATGGTCCTTTTTCACATGACGACTTTGAATGTGAAAAACAAAAATATTGTATAAAGCCTTAACCTAAAACACCCAACCTAAACCTAAAAGGTTATAGCCTTTACTGAACTTGTCATTTATTCTATACAGGCTATCCTTCCTCTTCTTCCACTTGTACATTACTTCAATATACAAATCATCATAAAATACTGACCGTACCTCAACACATCACTATTGGTTTATTCAGAGTATGAAAAAAAACTCTGTTTCTTATTGTTAGATATTTAACAAATAAACTTTGTGTACACAGGCTTGCAGTGTAACAGAAGCAATTGCTTTCACTAGTGACAAAGAGTTTTATCTGACAGTTCTCAGTTAAAAGAAGAGAAGGAAAGATAAATGAGAATCTCCTCTCTGGAGCTAAATTGTGTCTTTCTGGGTTTGTTTACAGGATGAAATGTCTGATTGGAAAGCTGTGAAGATAATCAGCCTGGGAAATAAAAGCAAATTCTCTCATCACATGTGAGGACTGGTTCAAATCACATTAGACATCTAAAGTAATCGTTCATGCCATTACTGGATGTGTCACTGACAAACACATTAATATAGCTCCATTCAGCCCACAAACACCATTTCCCATCAGTTAGCCGAAACGAAACCCACCTTCCTGATTTTGCCGACTGCTAAAAAGCAATTATAAATGAAACCCAGTGGCGTCTTGGTGCTACTGGCGAGGCAGCTTTGATTTGATGGGAATGGAAAGCGGTGATGAGGAGTGGCAGCATTGGGATTCTGCAGCGACAACATGGCAAAGCAGAAGGATTGAGACGCATTATTCACAATCCTCTGAGACACAAAAATGAAGCACAAGATGAGATTCAATCTTGTTGCTTTCTCCTTTGTACCCAGGCCTTGTCCTTCATTCTGAATGACACCCTTTTCACAGGAAAAGAATATGCATGCCTCCTCACAGCACCTCAGATTTATAAACAGACTTTTAAGCTAGTGTTATTTTTAAGTGGAATTAATTAATAAAATATCGCATGCAATAAATCTCACAAACAAAATTTACATATTTACAATATTAATTATAATATATATATATATATATATATATACACGTGTGTGTGTGTGTGTGATTTAGAAAATGATGAAAATAGAGACTTTGATCTAAATAATTCGATAACGAAATTACATTAGTCACAAAACCCTATATCAAGGGTTCCCAAACTAAGTATCATGACCCCATGTAGGGTCACTTGTTTTCCAAATGGGGTAGTAAGAGAAACTCACATTTTTTAAAACAAAATCTCCTCTTTTGTTTTATTCATTTATTTTACAGATTAATATTAGAAATAATATTAGAAATATTGCTCTGAATTTTGTATTTTGGAATGTTACTGGGAATTGCATTCAATCATGCCCCATTTACTTGAAGCATGTACGTGATATTTTAGTCTTTTGCGCTATCACGACAAGCAGCAGTTTTGTAGGAATTCAGTGAAAAAAACGGATGAATTTCCCCAACCATCAGCCTCCACTAAATACACTAATCTTAAATCACATACATATGTACTATGCTAGACCATTGAGTACTAATCAGTTTTCCTATTACAGTTAGTGTTTGCATTCTGAAAACCTCTCAGTCTTCAAAATTAATGAAAAATGATCACTGATAAAGGATGGTATTGAGTCCTTGAAATGAGAAAAAATAGCATGCTATAGTTCAAGCAAGAATCGGTTACAGTTGTAAGTACTTACACAATATCTTCTATCCAAGGCCTTAGCAAAATGTGTCCACAAAATGTCCTTTTAATCTTCCATATGAAAATGACATCACAGAAAAATAAAAGAGCATGTAGGTTTAAAAACACTCTGCATATAGTTAATATGTACCATATAACAATTTATACCAACCTTTCATTGAATATTTATAATGATAGCTTATTAAGAATGAAGTACCAACTCAAACATGCATAATCCTTCTGTAATACTACTTTAGTGCATTTATACTCAGACATGATATCACATTAAAAAATAAAAATAATCATATGTAGAGTCTTGATCAGAAACTCCTCCTTACCAAGCAAAAAATAAAACAGATTTCTGTGTTTGTTGGAGAAAATATCTGTACTGGTGAGTTCTAGCTAACTCTCTTCTTTTTGTGCATTTTATGCACAGGTAAGGGAAAAAACTATATTGACCCCTAGTGGTCAAATAATGGTTGCACATTGATTGAACTCCATCACAAGTATACTTTAAAGAGGTTTTGGGGTTTAAAGTATAAAAAGAGGGGTAAATAAAGAGGATGAAATTAACAAAAAAAAAAGTATGAAATTAATGAAATGCCGTTTGAAGGTTCTTGCCACAGTGTGAAAATCTGCTGTCTATTTTCTTAGAAACTTTTGTTTCTGCTAGTTATTCCAGCCAGAAGAATGAATTCATCACCTGAATAACATTTTTCACACAAGTGTTAATGGTACAGGATCTGAGATCTTCTTCTTGTTTAAGGAAATCTCAGATAGAATGATGTAGTATGAATATGATGTTATATGGTCTTCCACATCATTCTGCCAAGAAGAAGCACACAAGGCTAAGCTACCCATCTCACCCATGTCCCAATAAACACACACATACACACACACACACACACAAGTTATGCAAGTTATTACATTAAATTAAAATTAAATTAAAACAACACAACTTTAGCTTACTTGCCTCTTGTTTCCAAATATATCTGTAAACAACAAAATATTGTTAACTTGGATGTATTCATGGCAAATCACTCTCTGCTTGCTAGGAGATGATAGCTACAATGAAATGGATAGCAAGCACTTGATATGCTTGGTAGAATATAGGATAGTTATGGAATTGCATTTGGTCTTATTGGCATCAAAAACTTTTTGGCAAACATTTCAGCCATTACATTCATTTAGACTGATGTCTAAGGCCTTTAATAGATGCTTTTTTCCAGAGTGACTTTTTAGACAAAGATGCTAGTCTGAAGAAACCTACAAGCATTCAAGATAAAGATATTAAACATGCAAGTACATCTGTAATCTGTCTCATCAAAGACAACTTACTGTTTGATATCTTTATCTTGAATGGTTTCTGTACTGTTTGTGTCTTTTGTACTACTCATCTATAGAGAGGTGATAAATTAGGAAAACCTGGTACCTCTCTTATGCTCTGGGGATGTTTATTTATGTCACTGTCATGGTTTGGCTACACTTGTCCCTTTTAGATTTGAAGTATCATTTCAAATCACTCCAGAATATCTTCTTGTGATCCCCTTGTGATCATGTCAGAAGATGTCAAGTGGTTGCCCACATGAGAGCCCACTGGTTTGATGAGAATGATGATGATGTAACTATGGCCTTCATACACACCACATCTCAACCCAACTGAATACCTGAGGAACATGTAAGACAGCACTTTCCACCACTATCACCACACACACACACACACACACACAACACATCTGATGTGCTCAATAACCAGCTTCAGCATGTTGCTAACTTCTTTAAAACGAAATTTATGTGATGAGAGTGGATTAAGAGAGTCTCTGCTGTGACATTCTGTCATCTATGATTAAACGTACGGTTGATTTGAAAAATCAAGTGAACCAAATACTTTCTATATAGTTTAGCGGAAACTAAACCTGTTGTGTTGCAGTGCTGTTTTTCTTCCTCTAAAGGAAACCAGCAACTTGTTTTGTTCAGTAAACAGATTACTCACTGGATTAAAGATGAATTTGTAAACAGGTGCAATATATTACAGAGCCAGCAGATGGCAGTAATGAAATAAAGTCAGATTAGTTTCATTCCTTTTTTTTAAATAAAAGTTAAATAAAAGGTATTTTCATAAAATCTTTTCACAACTACTTTTAACTAGTCAATATTTAAATGACCTCTGATTGAATATTTGAACTGTATATATTTGTACCATATAAGTTCTTATATTTGTAAATTTTCAATCATCAGCACTGAAATGAGACAGAAGCTGCTTTAGGAAACAGCAGATAGCAGCGATGCAGCTGAAGAGCAGTGAGGGAACAAAAGGGCTCAAATAGAACTGAAGCAGCAGGCAGTGATAAGAGATGAAAGAGGGAGACGAAGGGAGAGAGAGCAGAACAAGTGCAAAGCCTGAGGAGGAGTCTTTTGCATAATGACATGTTGCTTGTCGTTCAGTGCTTCGCTGGCCGAGACTCAAAAAAAAACCCATCTGTTTACAAGCATGCTGAGTGCCCATCCACTCGGTATTGATGAGAGATCTTTTAAGGGTTCCCAGCTGGAAAACCGTGAGGGAAATATAAAAACCACCACAACAACATCTTTGCATACACATATTATTCGTGTGAGCTTTTCAAAGTGGATTGAGAGAAAGAAATGCAAACAGCAGCTTGACAGAAATAAACCTCTATTTCAGGCACGTATCGGATTTGAGGTTTGGTTTTGATACTGCAGTGATTCTAGATGATCAGTTTGTCACATGAATGTTGGATTTTCTCTGCTTGTTTTATTTCCGATATTTGATGGGCAAGCAGGCATTTTATAGCAGTCAGTGATAATGCCAGGAAAAAAAGTTCATAAGCAGGTGAACTCATAAAATCTACAACTAGGTCTAATAAACCATCCAGTGGTTGTGAGCAGATGTGTGCATGTGTGTTCTCTGCATGACACTTAATTACCTAATTTGTGTCAGCATAAATGACAATTTATGACATGTCTTAGCTTAGCTATGACAAGATGATGCTAACTTTAATAGGTTTGACACGATACGTTGTCTAATTAAATAGCCTATATCTAAATAATCTCATAGTGGGATTTTATGAGCAAAACCAACCACCTGATGGCAGTCAAGCACAGTGTTTAACAATGAATTGTCACTGGCACAAAATGGACTTGGCTTCATTTGTCATGCGGAGTGACAAGCACAGGAGAGAAGAGCTTTTCACTGAATCCATAATGTATGTGATTGCTAATGCCATTACAATGCATTCCTGTGAGATTACATTGCCAGTGTATGGCCAACCACAAGCTACGGCATTAATACTATCCATCACATCAAATGACAGGAAACAATCAAACCAAAGCCAATGAGATGCTAAAAGCTAATGTGAGTTTCAGGCTGCATCTAATGGCTCATCAGCTAATAGAGTGACTAAGAGGTTATAAACTGTAATGCAAGTGTATCTGGTGCAGATATTAATTCAAGCATTCTTCAGGGCAAATCAAAGCACAAACACATCCTATTTGCATAATATTTAAATAGTTTAAAACCAATTATAATATATTACATTCATGATCATGTTGTTCTTATTCTTTACCATAAAGAAAGATGATAAAAAGACAGTTTTTAGAGACAGAGACGGTTTTTAAAATGGCTGGAAATGTTTAGCATATTCATTTCTGGATCCATTCCTATTCTGTGCTGTCTGTAATTTTCACTCTATCAGCTGATGGTCACAGGCTGTATTCTTTTATCAGACCTCCTTTCCTTTAATCTGCATTAAAATTAATGAAACTGAATATTAGTGGTGCTCTGAAAACTCAATGATAAAAAAAAAAGCTTGGGGAATGGCAGGAGAGCCGTAAATGAAAAAAAGTACTAACTATAAAAGTAGTGTAGATTTTACAATTAAATGATTTTCCTTCACATCCAGATGACTGCATTATTTCTTTCAACAAACAGGCTTGTCAAATTTCTCAACTCCAAACTCTACATTGTGTCCTTGCTCTCTTTGCCTGAGGGATGACATTATGTAGAAAAGACCTTTGATTCAGAACCCCAGACCTCCTGGTTAGCTTATGCAGCAGGAAGAGTTGACTGGAACTAAAGCTACAGCATATTTGCCAACTGAACATGACACTTAGCCTTTAGTTGCCCCAGAAGTTGCTTTAATTTGCTTTGGGCGTGAAGCATGGTCTGAGATAAAAGACAAGATGGAGGAAAAGGAGGACAGGAAACAGTGCTTAAAGTCTCATAAGATTCTGCTGTTTTGTTTTTAGGTTGCTTGAACAAACCTAAAAGCAAAACTTAAAACCTCACAACAGCATTTGATGTACATGAGTTACCTAGAGCACTGACAAATGAAACACACTTGACTGGACTGAAGAGTGGGTCACCATGGTGGGAAAAAAATTTATAACAAATATTTGTTTATTGCCACTGAAATTACCTTCATTATGTATAATTATTGTGGAAAAGCAGCTCCAATAGGCCATATTAGGAATATTACTGCATTCTGTTGTGCTTTTTCCCACTTTTTCTCACAGGCTGATACAGTGAGCTTTCTGAAATATTTCAATGTTTATTTAACAAATCTTTAACTATTGGTTTATGCCCAGCTAAGATGCTTCAGTGACTCAGCCAAAGCCCTTATTGAATACCCATATACTGGGCAGAAACAACACACAAGACAGGCAAGGTTGCTTTTTTTTTTTTTTTTTTTTTTTTTTTTTAACCTGTTACTTACAGCAAAAATGATATATAACGTCCTCCAAATTTTGTTTGAGATATCTCTCATACCTGAATACTAAATTGATGAAACTTTTACTAAAACCTATTTAAACTTTACAGTATCACTGAATATCATGAATTCTTGACAGTTTTCAATGGAAGACATATTATTTCAATCTGTTTTGGTGCTTAGTGTTAGAAACCCAGAATGGCGCTGATCACACTGGTCACTGGATCACACTCTGTCTTCCTAGTCAAGACGTTCTACCTAAGTCTTAGAATGGAGAAAGGTATCCAGAAGTAAGACTGATATTCATACTGAGCAATACACAAAAATACCACATATCACCAGGTTGGCTGTAGTGTAGACAGAGTCCCTCTCAGACTCAGTTCTGCCTCTCTTCTGCCCAAATTGCATAGGCTCTGGGTTTATTGTTGGTTCAAGAAATGAACAGGTCAAAGTTGGCAGGATAGATTGGTGTATGCCTCTTGACTCTTATTAACTCTTATATGCCTCTTAACTCCTGTGGGTCTGTAGAACTTAAATTCTTCTGTAACAAACCAGGTACCACCACACAGTTTTTCTTAAGGATTAGAGCAATAATACTGAGGATCAGGCAAATGATCACAAACTAAACTTTTCCACTAGTAACACAATATGTAGTTAATTCAAGAACCATAAAGACTATCTATAGTCTATAGTCTCATATTCATCTTTTCATCTCAAACCCGAATGTCTTTGTGTTTAGTGAAAACAAAAGAATTGGCCTTGCTATTCCAATACTTTCAGAGGGAACTGTGTAAGAGGATTCACAACCCATTAGGGAGAGGAAAGCCAAGTGTGAAGATAAAGTCTGTCTCTAGATCACTCTACAAGAACAATGAAATTGTCATTGTTGACCGCTTTTGTCAGCTGCTGCTGATGACTATGGAATTTAGCAGTGTATAGATTAAGCAATGCTCTCAATGCTTCAAAACCAGTAACGTTTTTTTCTGTCAACTTTAGAGAAACCAGGAAATTGTGCTGCTGATTATCTATACATACTTTCATTTAAGGAAGAAGTATGACTGGAAACACACACACACACACACACACACATTCCCACACACTCACAGCAGATGGTTTGTCTCATAGATAATATAAACTAGTGCTACTCTACTAACCAATGCCCCCGAAGCTCCCATGAATGTCACTCTCTCTCTCTCTCTCTCCGTGTGTGTGTGTGTGTGTGTAAAGCTCTTGGTGTGATTGACAGGGACCAGCATCTTGGTGCAAAGCCAGTGAGTAGACATGCCACTCACACACTGATAAACCCAATAACCTGTTCCATTGTTATCTTCTCTTTAATTCCACACTTGCTGTCCAAAGGCATTCACTGTCCCTTAATCCTCACTTCTTATTTTCTCTCCCTTGACAAATCAGTGTCTGTTTCTATTCTCTTCCACTGATGGTTCTCAACCAGCTTCTCAAAAATCTTCCAGGACTAAAAGGATCAAAACAATGCAGTGTGTTTCAGATGAGCTTCAGGTTTTTTACCCAGAACCTTTACTCTCTGTCACAATTTCTCCCAATGAGTGAGGTTAAGCATCATACACATCATACATATTATACATCATATATAGGTATACATATTATACACATAATTCATATTAAACTTCATATCTATTATACACAATATATCATGTTGTACACATTATCTGAATCATCATCCATCCATCCATTTTCTGAACCACTTATCCTACACAGGGTCTTGGGGGAGCCTGGAGCCTATCCCAGGGGACTTAGGGCACAAGGCGGGGGACACACCCTGGATGGGGTGCCAACCCATTGCAGGGGACAAACGCACATACTCACACACTATGGACAATTTGGAAATACCAGTTAGCCTACAACACATGTCTTTGGTCAGGGCGAGGAAACTGGAGTACTTGGAGGAAACCCCTGAAGCACGGGGAGAACATGCAAATTCCGCATACACAAAGTTTAATCCAACATTTTTCACCACACCATGAGTAAGGTTCTTGCCATTCACAATCTCATAATCATTATTATTGAGGTGAGAAAAAAATATATGATGATGTGAGCCACTGTTTGTTACAGTATGTAATTCACAGTAATCCACAGTCAGAGCTCTCAAGTTCAAATTGGTGTGGGTTTTCATGGACAAATCTCATACACTAGCTCAGACACATCACCCAAAAAGAAATATAGACTGAAATTTCCAGTACAGTGTCACACAGAAACACTGGCATCATAAAAGAGTAGACTTTTTATTATTATGGCCTTGTTTTGCACAAGATTCAATTCAATTCAATTTTATTTGTATAGCGCTTTTAACAATGGACATTGTCACAAAGCAGCTTTACAGAAATAAATACATTCAGGATATAAATTGTAAATGTATGAATTTATCCCTAATGTGCAAGCCAGAGGTGACAGCAAGGAAAAACTCCCTGGGACAATATGAGGAAGAAACCTTGAGAGGAACCAGACTCACAAGGGAACCCATCCTCATGTAGGTGACAACGGATAGTGCGATTATAAATAAATCCCTTCTATAACTGTGTACAATGACAGCAGTGTCTTTGAGTTTCTCTTAAGGCACAAAGAAATAAAAATTATTATTATTATTATTATTATTATTATTATTATTATTGGTAGCAGTAGTAGTAGCATAGTCCTCTTTCTTGGAAAAGAAAAATTGTACCAGCTGCGTGATTGCAATGGACAGACAAGTATTAGTTGGAATCTTCATTCTGAAGCTTTAAATTACAACAAAACACAAGTAGAAATTCTGAAGATATAATATTAATAATAATAATAATAATAATAATAATAGCACTTTTCTCACACCCAAAGTCGCTTTACGATTATGAGAAACAAAACACAGAAAAAAACCCAAAGTACTCCAATAACTGCTGTGATCTAATTTCAGTGACATAGCTGCTCACAGTTCCACTGAAGGTTTATAAGGAAGTGTCCCACATAGCCCACACAGCTGCAACACAACAACGCCCCCCACACAGTTATATGGAGTTAGCAAAAGCCACATGAGAGACACCAGCTTAATAAAGTTGAGGAATGTGAAAAGGACATTAGACACCAAATGCTGAGTAACTTCCTCCTACTTAATTCTGACAAGAAAGATGTACTTTGTTGATGTACTAGGACAGACTAGTAGCTTGCAGCTAGAAGTAAGTTTTCTGATTACGTAGTAACTCTGGATGGCCTTTCTGTTTCATCATGTGCAGCAGTAAAATACTTTGGTGTGATTATTGACTCCAGTCTCTCATTTGAAGGTCATGTAGATAATATCACTAGGATAGCGTTCTTTCATCTCCAAAATATTGCTAAGATATGAAATGTCATGATATGATGCGGAAAAACAAGTTCATGCTTTTGTTACCTCTAAGTTGGATTGTTGTAATGCCTTACTGTCTGGATGTTCTAGTAGAAGCATAAACAAGCTCCAGTTGGTCCAGAATGCAGCAGCAAGAGTTCTTACTAGAACCAGACAATATGATCACATCACCCCTATCTTATCCACACTGCATCAACTCCTGGTAAAATACTGCATTGATTATAAAATATTACTATTAATCTTTAAAGCACTGAATGGTCTCCTGCCGCAGTACCTGAACAAACTTTTGGTCTTTTATGGTCCCCCACAGCTACATCGATCAAAAGGTGCAGGGTCTTTGTTGGTACCTCTAATAGTGAAGGCTACAGCAGGGGACAGAGCTTTCTCTTACAAAGCCCCACAGTTATGGAACAGCCTTCCAATTAGTGTTTGGGGCTCAGACACAGTCTCAGTGTTACAGTCTAGGATGAAAACATATTTGTTTAGTTGACCCTTTTGTGAATAGTTTTTTTCTTAGGTAAAGGAAGAGATCTGGAGGATTCATGGGCATAGTGTGTTGTGGTGAACTGGGATGTTTGGATGCTGTCGCCCCCCCCCCTCACATGTTCACTCAGGTTTGTTGATGGTGGAGTGGGAGTGGCTGGTCGCTTTATGTCCCAGGGCGCCCTCAAGTCTGTGTTACCTTCTGGCTCTCCCTTGTAGTTATTCTGTCATAGCTAGTATTGCCGGAGCCCCTTCTTGCACTCTGCCCACAACGTACATCATCTTAAGCCATTACATGACAAGAGCATACCTAATACCTTTGTTCCCCCCTCACCCCCCCATCAAGCTACACATGCTACTACTCCTACACATCCTACTCCTGAGCTACCAGTGATACTGATTCCTTCTGCCCTATGAACCTCCCTGATCAATCGTGATTCACCTATAAATCACTCACTGCTGCAGAGGATGGCCCTGCATGGACAGCCTACAGATCACCAAGAGATTGCTGTGGATGGTACCACAAAGACACCCTAAAGATGGCTTTGGATTTCTTGGATAGCCTAAAGACAGCACTTGCTAAGAACAGTTTACACTCAAGTCCCCATCATTGAACAGTTAATAACTTCAGTTTGATATGAGAGACTTGAAGTTAAAACTCTAATGATGCTCATACTCGGCTTCCTTTTAACACATTTAGCTCTACTTGACTTTATAGTATACAGTTATAAAAGAGTAACGATTTATATTTACACTATCTGGTGTCACCCAGAAGAGGATTGGTTCCTGTTTGAATTTGGTTCCTCTCAAGGTTTCTTCCTTCTTTCGCTTCTGGCTTGCTCTTTATGGATAAATAAAAAAATAATAAATTTGATATCCAGATTTCTATAAAGCTGCTTTGTGACAGTGTCCGACTTTAGGTGTTTTAGTGCTGTGTCCAATATGGGACTTAAATAATTTTTCAGCATCGGGAGCTGGAGCCTTTTATTGTTTAGAGGAATAATCACAGTTTACAATGAATTGTATAACTGTATATCTAAATTAACACATACTTCTGACATAAGAAGAAGGACCTTCTTAGTCATCCAAACCTTTGTATATAATTCATCAAACAGCCATTTTGCAGAATGTTACTCAAGCTAATGAATAAAAGTATAAATGAATCATATCTAGTTTTCTGAATTGCATATCCAATTAACATGTATATGAAAAAACTGAAAAAAGAACAGTTAAGAGCTGCATGGTAGAAAAACACAACAAGCTTAGAAATCATTCAGTGCTCTCATTTCTAAGGACAAAGCTTTGGCTACTTCATCATCATTCCCTGAGCCATAGAATGTTGTGGTAAACTGGGATGTTTGGATGCTGTCGCCCCCCCACTCTCATGCGTTCACTCAGGTTTGTGGACGGTGGAGTGGCTGGCCGCTTTATGTCCCAGAGTGCCCTCACGTCTGTGTTATCTTATGGCTATCCCTTTTAGTTATGCTGTCACAGCTAGTCTTGCCGGAGTCCCTGCTTGCACTCTGCACACAAAATACATTGTCCTTAAACATTATGGGACAGAAGCTTACCTAACAATCTCTCCCTCTCTCTTCCCCTCTCTCTCTCTCTGTCGAGCTACACATGCTACTCCTGAGATACCAGTGATCCTGACCCCTTCTGCTCTCTGGACCTGCCTAATCCAGCCTGATGCCCTACATCTGTTTGGAGTTCTCATCGGTTGGCGATCGCTCACTGATGCAGGGGGTGGCCCCACAGGGATAGCCTGAAGATCATTGGGATTGCTGAGGATGGTGCAGCTTGGGGGCCGTGGAGATGGCTTGGGGATCTCATATGGGCAGTTGTACTGTGATGGCTTGGGACTGCGATTGTTGTGTTGGCTTTGGGGCTGCGGTTGCCAGAAGCAGTTTTGCACTGAGGTCTCCATCAGTGGACAGTGGATAGGTTCAACAAACCATGTGAAAACTGTGATGAATTTACTGGTTGCACAGTTGCATTATTTGTCCATGTAGTATACAGTTATAGAAGGAAATTATTTATAATTGTACTATCCATTAGCACCCAGATAAGGATGGGTTCCCTTTTGAGTCTGGTGCCTCTCAAGGTTTCTTCCTCATAACATGTCAGGGAGTTTTTCCTCAACACTGTCACCTCTGGCTTGCTCATTAGGTATAAATTCACTCATTTACAATTTATTTTGATTTAATTTAATTTGAATGTATTTATTTCTGGAAAGCTGCTTTGGGACGATGTCCCTTGTTTAAAGCGCTATACAAAAAATTTTAATAAGCTTTGTGTTTGGTGTATTTTTGATGTATCTGTTAAAGGAGCAGTTTGTAATGTTTAGAATGCTCAGTATTACAATTTGAATTATGATTACAATGAAAACAGTCACAAGTTTTCCCTTTTCCCCAGACTGACTCCAGTCTCTCTGCTGAAACTCCCTGCCTCCTGAATTGCTTTTTAACCCTTTAAACTCCAAGGAGCCCCCAGTCCCTAACTCTCATCACTGCACACATTTTCTTTAAGTTTGAATGGAGTTACTGAATAATACTTTTATAATGACAAAGCTAATAAATGGAGGAAAGGAATAAAGGCAGAGCTGAGAAGTTGTTGATGTTACAGAGATTGGCTGTTATTCAGTCTATTAAAGAGGCATGTCTTGTTTTCTTGACTTCCTGTTCAGAGGCAATGAGAAACAAAACACTGAACACGTCATTGGGAATTTTCTGTGTTAATTAAAATTCTATACATCTAAATAAGTCAAGATTTAGTGTGTTTTTGTGTGTGTGCACATGTGTCCTGGTCTCGGCTGTCTTTCACTTCACTTGATACTGTTTTAAGATCTCCTAGGCTGTAGTTTATTACACAGTGAGGGGAGCTGAAAATTCACAATCAATTAAAAGAATTTAAATTAAGTTATCCATCAAGTCTGGCTTTATATTTCACATTAATTGGAAGAGAGCTGTGTGGGGGCACTGAATTCTGAATTCACTATGTCACTGATATTTTAACTTTGCTTTAAAGTGAAACATTAACACTTTATTAAATGACTTTATGCACACCAGATTCATGAAAAAATGACAGAAGATTCATATATCAACAAATAATAATCATATACGACATGAATCATATATCAATTATTTATTACAAGAATAATCTTTTTGCTGACTTCTATTCAGTGATTAGTTTTAATCAATGAATAAATTACCATAAACATTTCACTTCTAAAATGTCTAAAGAACTGTGTGTAAATCACACATCAAATTTTAATACTGAGAATCTGTATCTCTTGCTCCCCTACCCTCCCTCACTCACACATCACATGCTCTGTGTGGAGGACGAGTACAGACGGACAGAATGATGAATAATGAATAATTCCGGCTTGTCCATTTAAAAATAAATGCCGGTTTGTTCAGTAAACAGTAACACCATGTTTCTAATTAAACGTTCAGAACTCATAAATTAACCATCACCTGCAAATGATGTACTATTAATGTGACAGAGGAAACGCATCATCACCACTTCCATTATCATAGGGAAAAATAAACACAGGAGGACGAGTGTGTGCTGTGGAATTATTTATGCAATGAAAGGTTTAAGACAGCTGAATTTCTGAATCATCATTTCCTGATGATGCTGTTACATCATTCTTCACATCTCTATCATGCTAAGAATAGGTTCTGCTGGCAGTTTTATTCAGAAGCGTTATTCAGAACCTTTTGGATTTTTATTATTTCTCAGACAGAAATGTGAGGTTATTAATTTACCTCATTTGTCTGATACTTTTATAAAAAATTTCTTGCAGTTGAGACAGGATACAGATCAGGGTCTTGCTCAAGCACCCAAAGGCAGCAGCTTGGCAGTGCTGGGATTCATCACCTTCTGATTAGTAGCCCAATACCTTAACCACTGATCTACCACTGCACTGCATGTTTTTTGTGAGATATGCCTGGAGAATTTAGAAAAAAAATCTGAATTTTGACCAGTATAAAGTTGTTTTATTTTTTTAATGTTATTGATATCTGGAAAAACAGAGTACAAAACTGTAGATAACAGAAATTCCTCAAATCCTCAGCCTGAGTGTGTGTGTGTGTGTGTGTGAGTGTGTGTGGAGTGTGAATGAAGTTGAAACATTTTCGCACTTGGATAATTTCCCCTTTTTTTATTTGATTTTTTTTAAGCCAGTTGATCATCACAGCATGCAACATACACTATTACACCATATAATTACCAAATCATTACTGATGTTATAATCGCACTGCTGCTGTATAAACTTTACAATCTTGCACAATTCTGTGTGTGTGTGTGTGTGCATTTGCATGTGCCCCTCATCCATACTATACACAATACAAATCCACACATTTGAGAACACACACAATGAGAGACATGCAATGCCAAAATGCACTTGAGTAAAGGGTGTGTGTGTGTGTGTGTGTGTGTGTGTGTGTGTGCGCGTACGGTGAGCTACTTCTGGTTGGAGTTCTCATCACCTGAAAATCACTCGCTGCTGAAGATGGCCCCACATGGACAGCCTAAAGATCAATGAGATTACTGTGGACTGTACCACATAGAAACCATAAAGATAGCTGTGGATGTCCTTCCACAGGGTTTCCTTTTGATTCTGGCTCCTCTCAAGTTTCATTCCTCATATTGTCTCAGGGAGTTTTTCCTCACCACCATCACCTCTGACTTGCTCATTATGGATACATTTCTAAATGTAAAATTTATATAAAGTATTTATATATTTCTGTAAAGCTGCTTCGTAACAATGTCCATTGTTAAAAGTGCTATACAAATAAAATTGAATTGAATTGTGTGTGTGTGTGTGTTAATTCAGTTGATGTTTGTAGTGATAAACACATTTTCAGCCTGCAGTGACATTTCACTGTTTATCTGCCTTGTCAAAGTCACAAAACAAAAATATTCAGAACATGTTACTGTTCCTTGTGTAATAATTCTGCATTAATATTGTGGTAATAAAAGCTCGAGGCAAAGAAACTGAAAAACATCCATTTTCCCTTTAATATCACTGCAATCTAAAACAAGGCAAAACCAGAGCTTAGAACCGGAGTGAATTAACCAATGTGTGTTTGTGAGGCCAGCCGAGGAAGAAATAGATGAAAAGATAGATACATAGATAGATAGATAGATAGATAGATAGAGACAGGATCAGTAAAGGGATGAAGGATGGGGCTCTGTGTTTTAATTCTTCTTTCTTGTGACTGAACTGCAAACCCCTCTGCCTCCAAAGCTTAGTCAAAATACTTTCTTTCTTTTTTCTTTCTTAAAGTCGGTGGTACTCCAGCCTCTGAGTCATATCTAGTGTTAATGTCTTAGAAATCCTAAAGTTTTTACTCCAGCAAAAAGCAGATGAAGTGCTGCAGGTTCATGCCTCCATCAGGATGGTGTATGTGTTTTTGCCTTTCGCAGCTTCATTTCCTTTAAAAAGTGACAGCTAAAGACATTTATTTTATAGCAGCTAGAAAGTTCAGCAACATAAACTGCTACTGTCAATTTTTTCAGCTTTACTGCCAATATTCAAACAGCTTACTATTAAAACACACCTACAAGCACACATGCAGAAAAACTCTCTCTCTCTCTCTCTCTCACACACACACATACACACACACACAGACAAAGCACAACTTTCTGCATTCTCTTAACACACATGGCCTAATGATTTATCAGTTTCAGTGTGTTGCTTTTATAATCCCTTTCTCATTCTTCATAAATCACTTAATTATTGCAAGACCAGAATTCCACTCCACTTTCAATTTATTTACCAAAGGTGTAAATTTGATTAGAATAGCTGGGGTAAGTTATCTGAGATTATTTTACACACGGGTATTGATTGAAAATGTCAGATATATTAAGACTCAAACGATATTTGGCAAGTCAGCAACTGAGAGAAAGCTCCACAGCTGCTGTTTATCAGACATGAGCGGATCTGAATACAAGTGAATCAGAATCAGCGTGTAGACACAGGGTCAAGTGATGTACAGACAGGCTGAACTGGACAAGGACAGAAACTATAATGACGTAGGAACAAAGTCAAAATCAGACACTTAGTAACACCACTGTAACATGTGTAGAGATGCAGGATGTGCATATTCTCAGTGTGATGTTTATTTGGGGTAAACCAGGAACCAGTGTCAGAGTTTGCAAAACATGGATTAAAACACATGCTGGCATTATCATGGATAATGCATTAAGCACACACGAAAGACAGATGTGGGGCACTTTCTATAAGGAAAGGATCTTGGTGATTTTATAAATTTCACACTACATACTTTGTGTGTGTGTGTATGTGTGTGTGTATATATGTGTGTCAGACCTCATAGGTGCTGCTTTCATGTGCCATTCCTTGTAAGTGAAAAAAGGTGTTAAAGTTTGCTGTTTCAGTGTGTCACTGTAAAACTGTCTCTCTGTTGATTGGTGACTCTCTCCTTTGACCAGTTAATCTCTCACTTGATTGATACTTTTCTCCTGGTAATGTCCCTGTTGATTAGTTACTCTCTCTGCTGACTGGTATCTCTCTGCTGATTGGTTACACTCTCTGTTGATTGGTTTCTCTCTGCTGATTGGTTACTCTTTCTGGTGATTGGTTGCTTTCTGTTGATTAGTTAGTCTGTCTGTTGATTGATATCTCTCTGCTGATTGGTTACTCTCTGTAGATTGGTTTCTCTCTGCTTATTGGTTACTCTCTCTGGTGATTGGTTTGTCTCTTGGTTGATTAGTTAGTCTCTCAGTTAATTGGTTTTTCCTAAGACTTGTCCCTCATTCTTTTGTACTTTTGTCCAATTTCTGTTTCTCACTGTAGGGGCCTTTCTCATGTGTTTCCTGTGTCTGTGCTCTGTTATGATGATCTAAGGGCTGTAATGAAACTCAATGTTTGGATTTATGTCTTTTCAGTTTATTGTTTTATTTTTATTTTTATTTTCTGACACCGTGCTGAAAATGAATGAACTCAATGTTTAAGGATCACAGAATGTTCACTGCCCTGCCATGTCAGTATGGTGAATAAACAAATGAAATGTGTGTGTGTGCATGTGTGTGTGTGTGTGTGTGTGTGTGTGTGATTAATGGGGGTCATGTTCTGAGTTTTATTTGTGCACCTGAAGGAGTGTTCCAGTCTTGTTAAAAACATCAGCTGAAGGCGACTATGAAATAGGAAGTGTGTATCTGTGGGTGTGTGTGAAGTAGCTGTGATTAGATTTAGTTCTGAGCTGAACGCTGTGTAAGTTGTGAAGGAGCACTAATGAAAAATAATGATGTCATCATTCTGTGATATTGCACCTGCTATTAGATTTACCTGCTGTATGTGTGTGCACTTGTGTGTGTGTGTATGTGTTTGTATTTTCATGGCATCCTGTTCACACACCGACCTCATGGAGGAAAGTCTATCTGCAGATAGAAGACCATTTGGTGTGTTTTAAGGGCAAAATTGAGTTTTACTTAGAGTGTGACAGAGGGGTGTGTCTCTGAGCAGATAAAGGGTTGTGTCTCTGAGCGGACAGAGTGATATGTCTCTGTGCAGGACAGAGGGCTGTGTCTCTGAGTGGGGTGTGTCTCTGCATGGGACAGAGGGGCATTTCCACTTGTTAAGACATTATTTTCTGCAGTGCATCATCTGGTTATTATTATGTGGCAGCAGCATAGAGTGCGAGACCACTTGGTAGAATTTGCAAGACACACACACACACACTCTCACGTGTACATGCCAAGAAACGTGAACTTGATCTTGAAGGAGTGAAAGCCGTGAGTCCGGGACAGACCAGTGTCCATTGAGTGTTTGGATTTTGTTGAGTTTTGTTGAGAAGCGTGCTGTGTAGGAAATTAGCTTTTTAGGTTAAGCTGCCCACATCCTCCACCAAAATATGTAGGAGATCAGCAGATCAGCTCAGAAGGGGAAATTTTGCAAACTTAATATTTTAATAGCTGAACAACTGTTCATCCAGTGATAAATTAAAATTAGTATATTTATTAA
>CM040460.1:20443-46565 GCA_022758105.1 Pangasianodon gigas
GGACAAGACTTTATTACTACTCTAAAAACACAGAAACTAATCTAACACATAAACACATGCACACAAGCACACACACAAAGGTCAAACGGAGAAGAGTTTTGAACAGAGAATGAATGAAGTCCCAACTTTCTAGCACCGTATGCTGTTTCTCAGACCATGACCTGAACCAACCATCAACTTATTAATTTAACCTTCACTTCATTCAGAAGGGCTTTAAACTTTGTTATAAAATGCACCAGTTCAGCTAGAATCTGAAGGTACTATACTTGCATTTGTGTTGTCAGGGATTCCCTCGTTGCATCGTTGTTTGGAGGGGTTTTCTGGCGATGTTGATTGGTCAGCAGTCTGGTTGGCCTTAAGTAGAGTCTTGGAAGACCAATGAGGATGATAAAGAGAGTGAGGAGTGAACCCAGTGCAAAGGCGGGAGTTGGGGGCTTTGCAGAAACTAGTCTGGATGCACAGCCTCGGACCTAGGGTGATCTCCTTATGATGTCGAGGGGTGAGAATTTTTCTGAATCTCTTGGTTGATGAAAACTCCTGGTGACTTGTTGGAAGAGACTCCTGCAGATGTTGATGGAAGAGAGCTTCCGCAGACGTTGATAGAGTCTCTCGAAGATGTGTTGGAAGAGAGTCTTAAGTTGTGGATGGAGACTCTCTCTGAGTTGTTAAGAGAGACTCTCAGTTTCCTTTGTGTCAGGAGGTTTTAACCCTTTCCAGTTGGGCTGACCCCAAACTGCTTGCTCCAATCAGCAGGATCTTGGGGCAGGGTGTAAACTGCATTCTTGTTTTCTGACACTAATTGACAGCATACAGCCCTGAGTAATATGCTTTTTCTAACTTTCCACAAGGTAAAGTTAGAACTTTCTGTTGCACAGATGTAATACATTGTACTCCAATTTAGGAAATTACACAGCAATCACACACACACACCAAACACTAGACTGCTAATAAACAGCCACAATAATCGTAGTAATACTCAACCACGATAATGCTTGCTAAGTAATCAAATTAATAATGGCAACCTTGTGACTATAAGCATGATACAAATAAGGCATGACATTAAAAGACAACATGTTTTCAAACCATGGTGCATCATTTTAAGAGTCATTGCCCTTTTAGGAGATATAAAGTACCCTGATGCACTCTCTTAAAGCTGGGTTCTGTGGATGGTGGTGAACTTTGTGTTCCTGGGGAGAACAAAGGTCTCATTCCATTTCATTGCCCTTGGGTGAGTCACCCCCCCCCCCCCCCTTTTTTTTCTGGTCTTGGCCAACGGCCTAAATCAATGAATTTGACAGAGGTTCCTCTTGGCTGAGAGGGTTCATCCTTTGGTCAGGGGTGTCTCACTTGCCGATTTTTCACAGGACAGTTGAAATCCAGCAATCAGCAAAAAAGCTGTAATTAACTTGGCTCCACAAAGTCTGTGAGCGAGGATTCATTGTTTTATGGTTTTCGTGCTGCCTGTTCACTTAGAAATCCAGCTGAAAAGCGTGTACTGAATAAACATCAGCCTGGAGTGCCGCTAAAATTCTGGCTGCCTCTCAAGTCTTCTTCTACACTCTCCCACACTGGGATTCTTCATATTATTATTATTATTATTATTATTATTATTATTAGTGGTGGTAGTAGTAGTAGTAATAAAATGAAACACTTGAAAGCAGCTGAACTGCAGCTGTAAGTACATTAACATTGTTTATTAAGGTTCACACACACACATTGAAGGTAGTTTAAAATCTTTCCAAAGATCTTAGAGGAAGTAATTATGTTAACACACACACTAAAAATAACATACTTTTTTTAATAATTGCTGTTTAAAATCTACAGTTTAAACTTTCATATCTATAATGATTTTTGTTATAACTTCAATAGGACCCAGAAAATCAGCACTGTGTCCAACTATAACTGTCAATTTTTGGGGAGGATATGGTTGTAAAGCAGCATTTAATGAGAACAATAAAACCACATCAACAATAAACACACATGAATAAATAAAAGTGTTTTAGATCCAGCAGTGTGAAAAACTGTAATGACAGGACAAAGAAATAAACAGAAAGAGAAACAAACAGAAAGAGACTGAATGTGTTATGCTGAGGATTTTAAAAATGTTGGATGGTTTTATCAGACAAGTGTCAGAGACAGGAACGTGCAGGAACACGTAAAAAAAACTTGTCCAACCTAATTCACTAGCAAAATAACATTTTTGTGTGTTTGTCTTAACATACTGGGTGGAGTCAATAGAAATACATTAATTTGTCATCTGCAGTTTGAATTACTGCTTCACTTCAGGAGATCTTCAAGAATAGATTTAGTGAAGCTCAGTTCTGCCAGTTGAAGACAAAAGAAAACCTGACTCATTATTATGGTGCTAAAGTTGGTTTTATATCAGATATTCACCAGATATTCACTCAGTCACACCTTCAGCACCAACAGCATTTAAACAGCCTGTGAAAAGATTTTCTTAAAAATTGTAAAAGAATTTTTACACGCATTACAAAAACATTTTACATGCATTACAAAAACACTTAAAATGCATTATAAAACATTTTATATGCATTATAGAAACACTTTATACACTTTATAATAACACAATGTTTGTAGGCGAAGACTGCTATCTTTGGGAACATGGCTATAGCAGAGAGCCTCTGTCATCAGGGAATGAGTGCTCTTTCAACTTTGTTATTGTCTAGTGCAAGTTGATTGGCCGTCTGACTGGTTGAACGTTGAGCTTGGAAATGAAGATTGATGCTGATTTGCTGAAAATTGACTGTTTGTTGGGAAAAAGAATAGTTGATTCACTGCACAGTTTTAATTGTATAATTTTTAATCTTTGGTTTTGAAAATGTATCAAGTCTTTCCAAGTCAAAGGGCTTGAGTCCAAATTAAGTCACAAGCCACTGATGTCAAAGTTGTGTCGAAAATCAGCAAATTTGTGACTCGAGTTTAAGTTGAGTCCAAGTCATGTAACTTGAGTCCACAAGGCTGTGCTATTATGTGTGGTAATGTGTTATTAATTTAAACCTGATAGCTATCTGAATATAATTCAAAAGAAGTAAAGTAAATGTACTTACCTGAAATCTGGGCAGCGCTTCCACAGTTATTTGCAGGACTGGTGAAAACCGAGGCAGGGGTTAGTGGGTATTTATAGGTGCAGTTCCCACTCAAAGGCAGGAAGTGATGTCACAGGAGGGTGGTGAAATTCAATTTAATTTTATTTGTATAGTGCTTTTAACAGGACAGGTCTACACAGGACATACAATGGCTATGTAAGTTTTGTTCTAGAGCCAAGGGTCTGTGTATGACTGTGAATAACATGATTGAGTGTTGAGTGTATAACAATGTTCTTCCTTTTTCTTGATTCCTAATTTTTCTATGGACTTTTCCTAAGGATTTTTTTCTTTTTCGTTAACTTTTTAAAATGTTTTCTCTGCATATATTTTTGCACATTAAATCAGCTGGGGTACTGGACTCTGAGTTTTACCCCACCAAGCCTACTCACAAGCCTATTTCCACCAGACCATAACAAGTGGTATCAGAACTGGTCTGATAGGTGTGGGGCAAAAACCAAAAAAACAAAAACAAACTGGCCTGTATTTACCACAAGCAGGTAAGAGTCCTGTGAGGCCACATCTCTGGTTGGAAGTGGTAATGGGATAACCACACAAGTGGAGCTGAAAGTGTTTTCTGGGTACCAGTGGTACCAGAGATGGCTGTAGATGGAGTCTGGCCTTGGTAAAGCAGGAAATGATCCTGAGAAGGCAAGCGATGGCTGACAGTTCAGAGAAAGAGTCCAGCCCCAGTGGAGGAGTCCTAAGTATGAAATCGCACAGAACACATTTCACCAGAGATTTCATTCAGTGGCAGTGCAGCCTGGGGAGACCCACTTTAGCTCTATGTACACCTGAAGGAGCTGTTCTACTAATGGATCAGACCAGAGACGAATCATCCAAAGAAATCTGTGAGGTGATGAACCTGGAGCAGTTTCTATGCATGGTGAATGAAGGACTGGAGGTGTAGATCAAAGACAATAATCCCAAGACAGCAGAGGAAGCAGCTCAGCTGGCCGAAGTGTTCATCTCCACATGAAGATGTGGCTTCAGCCATGACCAGCAAGCTGAGGAATGATGGAGTCTAGGTCTCCACTCACTTTACCTCCTAGAACACCTCACGATGATAAACCAACAGAAAGGAGCATTAAGGAAGGTATAAGATGTAATTATTGTGAAGAATTAGGCCATACTAAGCCATACCAAAATAAGCCCACCTTGCTATGTTCAGTAGCAAAACCAGGTCCCAGAGCTGAGGCTGAGAAGAAAGTTGGTTCAACAGTCTCAGGGTTACTTAATGGCCAAAGGGAAAGTGTATTAATTGATACAGGAAGCACTCAGACATGGGTCACGGAAAATGTGTTTCCTAGGGAAGACTGGAATGAAGCTAAAGTGAGTGTGATCTGTGTGGATGGGGGATGAGAAAGGTTACTCCTCAGCAGAGGTATACCTAACAATTGATGGCCAAACTTTCACTAAATATAGCATTGGAAGCCCATTTGCCAAATCCTGTAGTTTTAGGGCAGACAACAGAGCATGGTAGTGATTAGAGCATAGAGTGTCAAGGAAGCATTAGCAATTGGTTGATGGTGTGAAGCAGAGAAACACAGGAATAGATGAGGAGATTTACTTTTTGAAGGGAGGAGTACTCTTCCAGCACAAAGGAGAGCTTTAGTTACCAGTAGGCAAGCATAAAACACTGGCCTGGAAGAGCGGAAGGTTCACACAGCCAAACATAGGAGAGTTTTGCAGGTCGTGTAATGAATGCCACCTTACGACAAGCAGAACAATGCCAACAGCACATCTACATCCTTCAAATCAATTTAATTTTATTTGTATAGCGCATTTAACAATGGACATTTTCACAAAGCAGCTTTACAAAAATATATAAATTCCAGATATAAATTTTAAATTTATTAATTTATCCTTAATGAGCAAGCCAGAGGTGAAGGTGGCAACTCCCTGAGATGATATGAGGAAGGAACCTATAGAGGAACCAGACTCAAAAGGCAACTCATCCTCATCTGGATGACACCAGATAGTGCGATTATTAATGATTCCCTTCTATAACTGTATACTACACTCACTGTCCACTTTAATAGGAACACCTGCTCATTTATACAGTTATCCAATCAGCCAATCATGTGGTAGCAGCACAATGAGTTAGAGTTAGACAATTAATACTTTGTTTAAAGAAAGAACCAGGTTTGAGATGAAATCTGCAAATTCACAAAAAAATTCAGAATTTGGCCCTGGGGGTCTTATTTTTTGTGGCAACATATGTTAATGTAAAGAAATTCAAATGCACTGAATTTATGTCCAGGTTTTTGTGTGATGCCTAGATTATCATTATAATTAAGTGTGACACCTCCTCCTCTGCCAGTTAGATAAGGCTAAAGTACAGTCAGGCCCATAAGTATTTGGACAGTTACACAATTTTCATAATTTTGCCTCTGTACAGCACCACAATGGATTTGAAATGAAGCAATTGCATTAAGTGTTTTGGAATTACAGCCATTTTCTATATTGTTCCTCCATTTTCATAGGCTCAAAAGTAATTGGACAATTGACTGATAAGCAGTTTCATGGCCAGGTGTGGCTTTTTTTCCTTGTTATTACATGACAAATTAATGAGATAAAAGGTCTGGAGTTGATTCCACGCATTGAATTTGCATTTGGTATCTATTCATAGGAACTCTCACCGTGCGGTCCAAAGAGGTGTCGATGCAAGTGAAGGAGGCCATCATTAGGCTGAAAAAACAAAACAGACCTATCAGAGAGATAGCAAAAACTTAAGAGTGGTCAAATCAACAATTTGGTACATTCTTAAAAAGAAAGAATGCACTGGCGAGCTCAAAAACTGAAGGCAGAAAGACCCACAAACAAGCAGTGACTGAAGACGGCTGCAGTAAAGACCTGGCAAAGCATCTCAAGGGACGAAACGTGGCATTTGGTGACAGGGCCGGACTGGGACAAAATTTCAGGCCGGGAAATCTCACACTCATCCAGGCCATCCCATACACCCCCAACAAATTCTGAAACCACGCACAACCCTATTTTTTATATCCATCACCGTCACATAAAAAAAAGGTTTGAATCCTCAGGCCGGGGCCATACAAAATAATTAAAGGTTCTCTCGTGAACTGCACCTTCACTTCCATTTTCCTTTTCAGTTTCTTCATTTTCCCTGAAAACCCTCTCTGTCGGTCACTTGTGTGTGTATTAACATTTTTTGCTAATTTTCTTGCACCTGTCACTTTTTCATCAGCAGGTCTACTGTTATGAACAGATCTGTCTCTGTTCTGTTGCAAAACAATCACCTCATTGTAATTTGTTTGCACGTAATATATATTTATTTTACATTTAATATATAAATTAAATTAAATATAAATTTATTTTAGTTATATTTAAACTATTACATTACTACCATGTGTTATTGTTTTATATTATAATGACTTAAATACTCGAGATTTAACAAAACTATATTTTTTAAATTGCCTAAATGTCAAAATTAGTACAATAATCATGACAATATCTTTATAGAAAAACCCTAATAAAATATTACGAAAATTAACCATGGTTTTATTGTAGTAAAAGTATAGTAACCATGTTTTTTTGTCAGATTGATTATCATTTCTATAACCATTGTTTTACTACAAATACCATGGTTAAACTATGATTAGTGTAGCAAAACCATGGTTAATTTGTGGTTACCATTGTTTAACTGTAACCATGATTTTTTTTTTTTTTGTAGTAAAACCATGGTTAATATTCATAAGGGTTGTGTTGTTCTCTGCCCTAGCTCCCTCTAAACCTATTATAAAACGATGGGAATATTTGTCTGCTAAATTACTACTGAAACTTTACAATAGATAATAATGATGTTAGCAAACAGTATTTTGAGTGATTATAGTATACTGCTAACAGTTGCTAGCAGTTTAATGCTTAACTAAACAAAGACAAAACTACAATAGCCTTTTTACAGATGAAACTGACCTGCACTTGAAGTCCTGAACAAGTCAGTAGTTTTGCCTTTCTGCTCCACCTGGGCGCTTGCACTCCATTCTCAAATCGCCTGCCAGGCCACCGGGAATTGTCCCGGTTCTCCGATGGCCAGTCCGGACCTGTTTGGTGATGTCCATGGGTTCCAGATTTCAGGCAGTCATGCAAAGGATTTGCATCCAAGTAGTAAAAATAATCCTAATATTTATGATTGTCAGTTTGTCCAATTACCTTTGAGCCTGTAAAAATGGAGGGACTATGTAAAAAATGGCTGTAATTCCTAAACTGTAAATGAAATATTTTTGTTAAACCTCTTGAATTAAAGCTGAAAGTCTACACTTTATTCACCTCTTGATTGCTTCATTTCAAATAGATTGTGGAGGCAAAATTACAAAAATTGTGTCACTGTCCAAATATTTATGTATCTGTCTATATTTAACTGTATCAGGGAAGACAGGGATTCATTTAATGCTACATATTTGGTGGCAACCTGGCCTTGGCTCTGTATTGTCACCAGTTAACTAGGCCTGTCCTGAGACTATGTGCTATGCTGCAAGAAATGAGAGGAGCACCTTCCCAAGTGAGATGGATACCGTCCCACCCTAACACGCCAGGCTTGCCCTCAAAACTACTCCAATTATCTATAAAGCCCACATTGTTTTCGGAGCGCCACCTGGACATCTAGCAATTCAGTGACCGTAACCTGCTGTAAGCTACATCGCCTCGCCACATTGGGATAGGGCCAGAGCATATTACATATATTACATATCGGACAGGGCCTTCGCTTATTTACACACCTCTACAATCTTAGTAACATCTGTCTGACGATATATCAGTAGATCCTACGTGACAAACTATCTTTGAAATCCTATGCTTGCCTAAGACCCTAAGATTAGCTGCTATGTCTGGCACCCTGGATCCCAATATACACCTAACTAAAGCTGCTGGTGCCCCTAAAGGCCTAGCTAATTTCATGTGCTATAAGATAGAGACTCCTATGACCAGAGCTCTTTCAGGTTTCTCAGGGGGTGCTTCACTGAAGAAAGCAAACCTGCTAGACACATGAAAGGGAGAGGAGTGGTGCTCCTGTGGGTGAGCCTTAGCGTTAGCTTTGGCATTGCGATTATGCCGCTGAAACTCTAGTGTCTGGATGAGTAAATCTAATGCTGCAGTCTTCTCTGTCAGAGAGCTAACTAATATACACTTATCACAAATAAAGCTATTACTAATGATGGAGGAAGAATGACTAAACATTGGATCTGTCAGGGAACAAATTTCCTGTCAAGGGTACTGCAGTACGTCTATAAGCTGCTAGGCATTAAGGCTAAGTAGAACAGTATAACAAGACCCTCAAGGCAATGTTGTGCAAGTTTGTCTCCAAGATTGGCATAGACTGGGATCAGTGGTTCCTGTACCTTCTCTTTGCTTACCAAGAATGGCCACAGTCATCAACAGGCTTTTTGCCATTTGCGCTGCTCGACATGGTCATCAGGTGAGGGGTTCATTGGACCTCCTGCAAGAGCAGTGGGAAGAGCCAAAGCTGACTGGAGACAATGTGGGTGCATATGTGGTGAGATGAGGGAGAAGCTAGAGGTGATGATGATGCTGGTGCAAGAATACTTGAGGAGAGCCTAGTATGACCACAAACCAACACACACACACACACACACACACAGACAAACACCTCAAAGCTAAACCAACTCCAGGTTTCTCTCCTAAATTGAACATACTGTTACACTGTTCGCGTAGTGCCCTTAGCATGGCGTCTCTATCATAAAGCATGGAGTTAATGACATCATCGATCAGGCTAAAGTGTGTTTCGGCGTGTGTGTGTGTGTGTGTGTGTGTGTTGTACAGCTGGGAGTCCCTGAAAATTACCCATAAGCACCTCACAGTGTGAACTTTATGACTGATGAAGCCGAGAGACTCAAAGAGAAAATTTTTTTTTCTTAGCAGCTCAGAGACCAACAATGAGAAACACACATGCTCACACACACGTGTGCACATACAAACACACACACACTCACACCTATGAGTTCAGTATATGTTCAGTGTTCATGCGAGTGTCAGGACATGCTCCACATCAGAGTGTAAAAATAAAAACACAATATTTCATGAATAATGTGTGTGTGTGTGTGTGTGTGTTTGGGGGGGTGGACAGAGAAACATGAATCAGTGTGTCAGAGAAAAAAATGAGGGATAGAGTGAATGACTGCAGGAATACAATAAGACGAGGGAGTGGAGCCAGGTAAGTGGTAACAGAAACACACACACTTCATCATATAATCTTAATCCAAACTGCTATGGCCGGCATGGTAACCACCACTAAGAGAAAGACAGTGAGAAAGACGGTTCACTTAATCCTCAGCTCTTGGGTCTAGTGTAATCGACTATGCCATTACTGACATGGATCCCTCCTACATAAGTGCATTCACTGTCAGAGCACAATTACCTTTATTAGACCACTGCCAAATTAATGTGTTCTTAAAGAGAATTAACCAATAAGAGAAATCAGAGGAGCCCTTTAAATTAATCCAAATTAATCCAGTCTACAAATGGACTCCCAGCAGTGAGTCTGAATTCAATCAGTTCAATCAGTTCTACTGAGATTGCTAACCTTATTAACACATTCCTAACAACAGAACACCAATCTAATAAAAAAGATGTTTATCTGTCTGTAAAAGAAATTTATTACAAATCTGCAATCAAAGCAAACTTTGTTAAAACAACAACATTCAGAAAAAAACCCAGAAAGCAAAATGGTTTGATGAAGAATGCAAAATTATAAGAATTTCATAAGAATTAACAACTTAGACATTTATCTATCACAGAGAACCACAAAGAGCAGAACCCATGTCTCTCAGAAATACTGTGACACACTCAAGCCATGTAAGAAAAAAAAACAGCAACACTACAACTGAATTCTGCATGACATTGAAAATTCTACTGATCAAACCAGTTCTGGGAAAACTGGAACAACCTTGATACCAAGAAAAACCAGAACCTTCCAATACAGAATGGAGAGACATGGAAAATATGCTTTGAAAATCTTTTCAAATAATTTCCAAAAAAAGATCTCACAAGTAACCAAAAAGAAATACAAGGTAAACTGGAACTCCTTGAATCAGCTATCAAAAATAACCAAAACCCACTTGATCACAAAATTACCTTAAAACAATTGACATTCACTCTCTAGAAATTAAAAAGTAAATATGTGGCCCTGACAGCATCAGGACAAGGATGTTGAAGAACAACTCACCTGATCTGCAGAAGGCCTTATGAAAAATGATCAACCCCTCCAAGCTGGGGTTCCTCCAAGCTGGCTGCTTTCCTGGTGTCTGGAACTGGGACCTTATATCCAACATCTGCTGGGGCATCTGTGTGAGCAGTAATCTGGGGAAGGTTTTCTGCTGTATCATCAACACTCAGATATAGGCCTTCCTTACCGAACATTAAACAGAGAGTATGAATTGGCAGAATATCTCTTAACCATCAGAGATATAAAGCAGAGACAGATCCTTACCAAGTACAGGCTGAGTGAGCACAGCCTCACTGTGGCGAATGGCCAACAAAGGAGAACCTGGAACAGAGGAGAACCTGTGTGCTCACTGTGCAAACAGTGAGGTCGAGGCAGAGCTGCACTTCCACTTCCAGTGCCAAAAATATGAACACACTAGTGGGTTTTTCATCAATAAAATTAGAAGCAATATTCCAAAATTCTGCTGAATAAGAGATGGTGGTCAAATGTAGATTATGGACACTGTTATATGTTTCAGAATGTCACATTCAGTGAGACGAGTGAGACACCGAAATATGGAAACATGAAAAATGGTTAAAAACTAGGAGTTAACTCCTAGTTTAGTTATTTCTCTGCTTGCCTGTTTATTTATTCATTTATTTATTTATTTTGATCTGTGTTTGTAAATGTTAATGTAATGATATGCATAGATACTGTTAATACTGTTACAATTTGTTCATGTATTTATGTGCTTTCGCAATAATGTGACATGTAACATCCATGCCAATAAAGCTCTGTTGAATTGAATTAAAGACAAAGAGAAAGAGAGATCTTGTCTCTATCTCTCGATCTCTTTCGTGGTGAAGGTAAACAGCAGACCTTTTTAACTCAATATAATAAAATAAAAACAAAACACACACTTTTTTTTAATGGGAACATGAGATGTAGTTTCAATCGTATGATTGAGGAAAGAAGAAATGAATGAAAAATGGTATAATTGTGTGAATAGTAGTAAAGTTCTTTAATGCTGTTTTTATGGGCTGATAAATTGAATTACTTCTGTCACTATTTAATCAATTAATTCTGTAACTACATAATGGAAAGCAATCCAAGAATCAAAGCCTGAGCTCAAACCACAGACAGAATTAACATCAAATCACAAACAAAGGAACAGGACATAGTCAAAACCAGAACACACAATGAAATCAAAAACATGACAAACACTCAGAATACATAAACAAATGACAAAGGCACATGGAAACACAGTAGGTAGAAATAAACTGAACAAAGGAAAAAAAGAAACAGGTGAACACAAACAGGAAACAAACTGATGACAAAAAGGAGCAAATATAGGACCAAGCCAGAAACTCATGTACACTTATTTCCTGGTAAGAGTCTGAAACGATTATAAGTAAGGATTTTTCAGTGCACAAAAACAGAACAAATGTGTCTGATGATCAGTGCACTAGTTACATGATAGCTATGTAACCAAGGCAACCAGCAGCATCACTGAGGAATGTGCAAGTGAAGTGAGGTAGTGAAAAAAAAGCTACTGCACATGTAAAGGTGAAATTTCAGATTTCTCATGTTATCCACATGCATTAGCCAACATGCTAATTACACAAACACACACACACACGCACACACACACACTGATGATGAATTTCAGAATTGACAAACAGAAGGAAAGCAGACAGAGACATTAAATCGATAATTAGCTTTACTGAGAGGTTTAATTTTAATGAGAATCATCTAACTCTGTTCATTTCATACTCATACTCATTCATCTCTGCTCTCCTGATCACTTTCTCCTGAAACTCTGCCTCCAATGCTGAGTCATGCCCACACTCACATCTTTGTCATTAAAACTTCAGCCAAAAACAAAAATTAATATCTGTATTATATTATTAACATATTATTGTCTTTAAAATGTGCAGGCTCTTTATTAGTACCTAGAATAATGAAGCCTACAGCAGGGGGCAGTGCTTATTACTACAAAATCCCCCAGTCATGGAACAGCCTTCCAGTTAGTATTTGGGATTCATACACAGACTCAATCTTTAAGTCTAGACCAAAAACATATTTGTTTAATCAAGCATTTTGTTAATAGCTTTTCTATTAGGTAAAGGAGCAGGTCTGTAGGATTCACAGGCATAGAGTGTTGTGGTGAACTGGGATGTTTGGATGCTGTCACCCCCCCACTCTCATGCATTCACTCAGGTTTGTTGACAGTGGAGTGGGTGGCCGCTTTATGTCCCAGGATGTCCTCATGTCTGTGTTACCTTCTGGCTCTCCCTTTTAGTTATGCTGTCATAGCTAGTCTTGCTGGAGTCCCTGCTTGCTCTCTGCACACAATGTCTCTCATTGTGCTCATAGATTTCCACATGCTCACCCAGCTAACTGACTTGAGGCCATCAGACATTCCCCCTGCGCTGACTTTGTCACAATGCTGATGTAACACGGCTTGCAGATTTGGATTCAGAGCAGAAGGTGTGTGGATGATGTGATGTCAGATGCAGCTCAGCTGAAATTGATGGTTCAGGAACTGAGATGCAGAAGCATGTTGTTCAGCAGAGTCATCAGAATCTTTTAAACTTTAAAATAAACTTTACACTTTTTAAACTATTTCTGATTAAACACACATATATAATACTCACACCATGTCGTCTTGTCTTTCTGTCTTCCTTTTTTTAATTCCTCTACAAGGGGTTTTAATCCTAATCTTGGGAAAGTGTGAGTTTAACTCTCAAAGAGAGGTGAAACTGCAGAGAGACTGAAGCGGCTAATGAAGCCGTGACGCTAACGTGATTTAGCAGAAGACAGATTAGTTTCAGCTCACAACACAATGGCTAATGCTAAAGGACAAACACAAACTCTGTCTGTCACCATCACTGTCACTAACACTCTCTCTCTTTCTCTCTCTCTCGCGCACACACACACACACACGTACATATCATTTTTATGGTCCCACCCCCTCATTCCTATTGGTCATTGCTACATCACTTTGCTCATTATTTGCATAAAGTTAAACTCTGCACAGGCCTTGCCCACTTCACTGTGGACTGCTAAAGACACACAGAGGACAGAGACAGCAGAACATGATCATTATTCAGCTTCACAGAGAGAGAGAGAGAGAGAGAGAGAGAGAGAGTGTGTGTGTGTGTGTGTGTTTGAGATTGACCTACAGCTCACTCGGCTATTGCCTGTGCTTTATTCCTGGCTGTTATATCACTGTGTAAATCATCTCAAGGATCAAGACAGTGTGTGGGATCAAAGGTCAACATGCTCCATTAGAATCCTGACATTTTTTTCAGTGGGTCTCAAATCACTCCTGTTGTTAGGTGCAAACACACACACACACACAGTCACACTTGCAGAACACTCTGTTTATCAGAAAAGCTCACAGGACCTCAAGGACAATACATGCACTGAGCTCACATGAAACCCTGCCCACAAAACATCTTTAAACACAAATATTGAGAAAGTCTTCACTCATTCATAAACTCATCTTCAGTAAGCACTTTATCCTGGTCAGGGTGGTGGTGGGTCTGGAGTCTAGCCTATGAATACTGGGCATGAGGCTGGTACACCCACACCCCCACACACATAGTGCATTCCAATGCCATCTCTTTCCCAGGTAAGTGACACACACGCACCCGGCCTTCCACATGATGTAAAAAAAACCTGATTCTTCGGACCAGGCCACTTTCTTCCATTGCTCCGTGGTCCAGTTCTGATGCTCACTTGCCCATTGTAGGAGCTTTCAGTGGTGGACAGGAGTCAGCATGGGCACTCTGACTGGTCTATGGCTACGCAACCCCATACACAGCAAGCTTTCTATCAGAGCCAGCATTAACTTTTTCAGCAGTTTGTGTTACACTAGCTCTTCTGTGGGATCGGACCAGACAAGCTAGCCTTCGCTCCCCACACGCATCAGTGAGCCTTGGGTGCCCATGACCCTGTAGCCGGTTCACCGGTTGTCCTTCCTTGGACCACTTTTGGTAGGTACTAACCACTGCTAACCACTAACATAATTATCTATAAAGCCCACATTATTTTTGGAGCACCACCTGGACATCCAGCAGTTCATTGCCATGCTGCACTGGGATGGGGCCTGAGCATATTACTGCATTGGACATCGCCTTTGCTAATTTACACACCTCTACAATGTTACAGTGTTATTGTCTGTTTATGTGCTCTACTACTGCTGTGTGTGTGTCTTGGTTTGAGGAGAATGAAGCATTTTTTTCTCTTGTGATTTGTCTCTTAACATTTCATGAGAACTTCCTTCTCCAGAGCAGAGTAAAAGAGACAGAGACATAAAGGCAGCAAGACAAAAAGACAGATAGACTGTGTGATGTATTATTCAGCTATTAAGCAGAAGCTCTGTGATAAAAAAAAACATGCCCCTCCTCCTCTTCCTGCTCTTCCACCTCCTTCACTTCCTCCTCTTCCACCTCCTTCTCTTCTTCCTTTTCCTGCTTTTCCTCTTCCTCCTGGATAAGGAGGAACTGAGAGGAAAATGTATATGCAGGAAACACCATAAAGCCTGGATTAAAATCACAGCTCAGACTATAACACACACAACTTCCATCTAACACACAGTTAAAATATGGAGGCTTTATGTCAGAGAACTAAAGGAACTGGCTCCAAATTTCACACATTCTCAGTGTAGATGGAACATCTTTCAGTCCAAACACCAAAATACAGGAATAAAGTGAGATGTTTTCACCATTGAGCCCCTTTAAAAAGACAGAAACATGGCCACTCTGAGCCACAGATCACACATTTATCTTTCAGCCTGAACACGGTGCCTGAAGAGCAACACAACGGAAATAGGAGAATAATGAGTAGAGATGAAAACTGGCAGCAGAGCGAGAGGAAGATGGAGTGAGAGAGGAAAGAAGAAATAAAGAGATTCCTATTTTCCTAATTCTTTGCCTTTTCATCTTTGAGTGAAGTGACGGAGGAGGAAAATCATTTGTTTAAGGTGGTTAAATAAAATAATTCCTGCTGTTATTTCAGATCGGCTCATCTCGTTTTCCCCGCAGGTCTAATTTAAGATCTCATCTCTCGCTCTCTTCACTCTGATTTCAGCCAGCATGAAATCTGAATACCAATTGAGCAGAAATGAGAATGAAAGATTGCAAGGAAACGAGTCGCTCAATTCATCCCCGATTCCTCCAACCTGCAGTTCTACTGGACGAGACTTGATTCTGTACAGAAAAAACAGGAATGTTTACAGCCTGAAGCTGATGAGAAACAGAGAGAGAGAAACAGAGAGAAAGACAGACAGAGAGAGAAAGACAGAAAGAGACATCCATCTCCATCTGTCTCCATCTCCTTCTCTCCATTCATCCTGATTTTCCCCTAAACTCATAATCTGATTAAGAAGTAATGTAGATATCAGAAAAACAGAGTGATTGATCAATGGGTGAAGCTCAGTGGGAAAATCAGTGGGTGGAGCTTGGTGGGTGGAGCTCAGTGGATGAAGCTCAGTGGGCAGAACATAGCATCAGGCTTCTTGTTCTGTCTGAAATTACCATGAGAGTGGAACTGATTGGCTCATGTGGGGATTAAAAGTCATTCAGTACATCATTTGTGAATTATTCAGATTAAAATGTTATAAATGAATTTAGCTTTAAGTCATGTGTGTGTGTGAGTTAATCAGGCCCAAATATTAAATATAGAAATTTGACATTTAAAAAAAAATAATTCTATGAATCAACTGCCTTCATCCCAGCAGCAGCATTTTTCATTAAAATTCCAGTGTCTGTGTGGTGTATGTGTATCTGTGTATTTTCATCATTGTGTGTTTGGTTTTTATTTGAATTTGCCTTCATGCAAATCCTAATTTTCTTCAAGTGCTCTTCAGTCCCTGGGTGTTAAATTAGGGCCAAACTTCACACACACAGAAAATGTGTGTGTGTTTGCCCATGTCTCAAACTGTAGCTCTGTTGTCTCTGATGTTCTCTCAGCTTTATGCAGCAGTTTGATAACGCTTTTCATTACAGCAGAATAAAGTTTATAAAGTTTAATCTCTTGTTTAGGTTTTCAGCTGTTCAGGTACAGAGATTTCAAAGCCAAAATTATAAAATTATGCTTAATTACTTTCAGAAATAATCAGACATGAAATTAAAGTCTCCCTGAAGGTGTCATTTTAAACCATTAAAATAATTCACATTGACTAATAAACTGTTTAATGTGTTTCAGCACCTTAACCACAGACAAAATCTGTAAATATTCATAATACATACAATATAAATACTGCCATGTTTCTCCTCATAGTGTTACAGTGTTAAAATATTACATTTACATTCACATTCACATTTACATTTATGGCATTTAGCAGATGCTCTTATCCAGAGAGACTTACAGAAGTACTTTGTAGTCTCTTTTATTGTGTTGGGAGCATGGTGCCCATTGCAGTGTTATAGTATTAGATTATTGCATTATATTACAGTGTTACAGTATTACAGTGTTATAGTATTAGTGTTACAGTATTAGTATTACAGTATTATTGTTACAGTGTTACAGCATTACAGTGTTACAATGTTGAGTTTTTGATAATGAGTTGGTCATTAAAGCTTCATCCTCTTTGACCCTGTCACTCAGCTGAGTCAGATCTGTCGTGCCTGACCTGCATGTAAAAGCGGATATTGCAGATCTGATAGTTGTGTTTATACATTTCTCAGAAAATCATGCAAGAGGCAGGAATATTGTTTTGTGTGTGTTCTTTACCTTTCAGACTACTGCAGCAGCTTCATTGAGCTCAGAACGTTCCTGAGCTTTCTCAGTGCTGAGTGTCGGCCTGCAGCCCATCACTGTTCCTCCTTCTACCTGCTACACATGAAGCCAAGGTCGTTAAATTCCTCTGACACACACACACATTATTCTGAGAGGAGAAAATGAGGGCTCAACTTGTCATCTGCATGAGCGAACATATCGCACCTTTAATTCTGCACCACACTGAGATTTGCATGAAACTTTGTCCAATTATTCTCTCCACCATCACACACACACACACACACAACAGAGTATGTGTCAGATTCAGGACCATCCTGGGTACACAGTTTTTTGTCTCTCTCTCTCTGAAGGTGAGCGAAAGGATTTTAAAGTGAATATAATAAGAAGTACTTGATACACAGCCTCTGTTCTTTACTCAGCTGAAGGTAAAATGATAAAAAAGAATGCAGGATTTTCTTAAGATGGTGATGAAGTATGTGAACATGGTCACAGTTTCTCTGCAGCTTGAACAGTCCAGCCGCAGGAACAAGCACAGCTTTATTCTTCATGGTTGTGATGTCAATACATTAACCACTGTGATAAGAGTTTAGATTTATTTTTTTACTGATTTTAATTTAACCTACTGAAAGAAAACTAAATGTAAACAAAATATTTTGTAATCATTTTTATTTCAGCTTTTTAGAATTTTAACTAATCATAAAGAGCTAACCATGTAAACATGCTGTAAAATAAAGTATTAAACTGAGACACTGCAGAACTAGTGGTGGCTGGTGGTTATTAAAATAGGGGAAGCACAACTATCTGTAATATACACCAATCAGCCATAATATTAAAACCACCTGCCTAATATTGCATAGGTGCCCCTTATGCCGCCAGAACAGCTCTGACCCATCGACGCATGGATTTCACAAGACCTCTGAAGGTGTGTGTGGTTTCTGGCACCAAGACGTTAGCAGCAGATCCTTTAAGTCCTGTAAGTTGTGAGGTGGAGCCTCCATGGATCGGACTTGTTTGTCCAGCACGTCCCACAGATGCTCAATCGGATTGATATCTGGGGAATTTGGGGGCCAAGTCAACACCTTGAACTCTTTGTCATGTTCCTCAAACCACTGAACAATTTTTGCAGTGTGGCAGGGAGCATCATCCTGCTGAAAGAGGCCACTGCCATTAGTGAATACCGTTGCCATGAAGGGGTGTACTTGGTCTGCAACCGATGTGTAGTGACGCACACACCCGGCCATCCACATGATGTAAAGGAATATGTGATTCATAAGACCAGGCCACCTTCTTCCATTGCTCCATGGTCCAGTTCTGATGCTCACATGCCCATTGTAGGAGCTTTCGGTGGTGGACAGGGTCAGCATGCACACTCTGACCAGTCATGGGTACAGTACAAAAAATTCAGCTAAGCTGCTTGCTGAAGAAGGAAGTGACCGGTAGCTAACTAGACTTATAAATAACAAATTTAAGAAATGAATGCAAATAATCAATTGGAACTTTATACTTACAGTTTATTTACAATTTTTACAAATTACACCTACTGCATCTCCAATTGACAGCTGGTTACGATGTTCTGCCCCTTTGAGAAACCATCAAAAAGAGAAGCCATGCATCTGGGAGGGACAAATGAAGAGCGCACTGTCCAATAAATGTTTTTTTTTTCTGTGAAAAATGCACCTACTTACACTCCATTCACTCCCAGTGAATCTGTGGATCCAGGCAAGGCTCAAAATGATGTGTTAAAAACCTGTTGTCCAACATTAATCTATTGTCCCGTGGATGTGTAACAATCTGTAAGCTCTGTGTCAGGGCTTCAGAGGAGATTTTCAGGCAGGCTGCGCTGTCCACCGAAAAGCAATATTGCAGTGAGATATTTCATCATTTTATTTGCTAAAATATTGATTTCCAGCAAGTTTAATGAATAATTTGGACACTTTGGTAAACATTTCATTGCAATATTAAAAAAAAAAAAATAGGGGAAGCCAGGCTTTCTGTGTAGTCTTAAAGCAATCACCTGTGTGCAGATACGAGATCAACACTGGGACCTGGATAGGGTTTACAAAGAGAACATCAGAGGAACCACTGGCGTCACCTCACCCCCACACTTTATAAAGAGCACACACAGCATTCAGATGCAGAACTGCATGAGATCAGGGCCAAAGCAGCAGCATTGGAACGCCTCTGATGATTTTCAGCTTTTAATCAGAGATCTGTGACTTCAGCTCTCTGTGGAAATTTCTATTATGTCCACAAATCTGCAGAACAGTGGGAAAATCAGGTCATCCTTTTTTTATCAGTGCTAATTATGAGCAGTGTTCAACATTAGCATGACCGCGTTACTTCACAATTAGCCATGATAAAGAAGGTAGACCAGTGTGTGTGTGTGTGTGAGAGAGAGAGAGAGAGAGAGAGAGAGAGAGAGAGAGAGAGCCTCATTTGAAATATACAACGCAAACACAAGTCTTACATTTACCTTCAGGTTTTCTCAGGCCTGCTCTAGACCCGCCCATAGCCACACCCCTGGTTTAATGTTAACTTATTAGAAATTGCTAGAAAGGGTTTTGGTGCCAGTTTAGCGTTTTACTGTGTTTTACTGCGTTTCATAGACAAAATCATTATGTCTATGAAAAACGAGGTGACTATAAATGTATTCTAGCTAGTGAGTTTATCTACAATACAGCTTAGTATTAGGCAAAATCTAAATCTAACCATTCTAGGAGGGAAAAAAAACTTCAAACAATGCTGGCATTTAATGTTCCTCCACTAAGTCATAAGGATATAATCTCTGGAGAAACAGGAACAGCAACAACAGGAAGAGAAAATAAATAATAAAGAGACAATAAACTCCACTTGACTTGACTTGACTTGACTTGAAGTTAATTCAGGACACAGTAGCAGCACTCCCTGTCTGTGTGGGGGAACACTGCAGAGGTGTTAAAAATAAGAACTGCCAGGACTTTGGGGAAAAGACTACAAATCCAGTCTCTAGGACAGCTCAGTGGCCCCTTCTACTTAGGGTCGTAGATAGTTCCACTTTCCCCCCAGCACTGTATGTGTAGAAGAGAACTTTACCACAATCAGGTATGGATACAAATTCTACATAAAATACAAATTCTACACAAAAATTTCTGCTCTGATAGTGGATGTGATGATGCTGTTTCTCTCTCTCTCTGAGTGGGTCAGGATTTTAGAGTTCATGGTAATATGCATGCTTTCCCTGAAACTGACACAGATTCTCAAACACAATCACAGATATTTTTCATGTGGAAAATTTTTCATGTGCAGGTTAGAGACAGGAGAAAAAAAACAGATGCTATAAAAAAAGTAAAAGAAATTCCTCTTGATGTGATTAATCACAACTATTCCTCCAGATGCACCATGGTAAGAGAAACTCTCATGCTGCTTCAGGACCTCCACAATGTCGTATCAAACACACTATCTGCCTCTCACACAATCTTCTCAAGTTGATGCTGTAAGTGATTTTTGCTTCCAAATGCTTCTCTCTGATCTACTTACTGGACTAAACCTATGTCTGAAGCTCTGTAGGTCATCATTAACTCTGAGGATGCAGAAAACCCTGAAGCTGAAGGCACTGATGACTGCATGCAGCATCAGATCCACCTTCAGCTTTGGTGATAAATCAGCTAAAATAAATAGAAGTGTCTGAGGAAAAACTTTACAAAAATATTTCAAACAAACCCAAATCCACTGTGTGCTAAAATAATATAGATAAAGATAGAGTATCTCCTATAAAATGTTTTCTGCTCCTCTTAACATTGTTTCCACACGTAGATGCATGATCGCTGGACAATGATTCAAAGATAGGTTTGTAAGTCTGAATTAGAGGTTTGGGAAGTTAATCATCTCTTTTCTCAGGACTGATCAAAAACAATCATACTGTCAGACAAGGGAACACGAGATGGCCTGTTCAATTTGAGCAAAAAAGATTTTGTTCATTCTAAATGACAAAAATGCATAAGAAATCAAACTGAAGTTACATTTATTTTCAAAATTTATTTTCCCAAAAGTTTCACAACACAAAAATGATTGTTAAATGGTAAAGCGCTCATCACATTATCTCTCTCTCTCTCTCTCTCTCTCTCTCTCTCTCTAGCAATTCTTAACTTGGTCATCCTTTTTGATGCTTTTGGGAACTTGGACACAAATATTCGAATGCGACTTGCTTTGACCAGATCATGTTTCTTTTTTTCTTTCTTTCTTTTTTTATCTATATCATTACTATAGCAACTATGTGGTGTGTTTTTGTGAGCAAATGTGATTACATTCTCAATAAACAAGTCAGATTCGAAACTAGTTTGAAGTTGTGTATCATAAATGTCACGTAATGCGGGTGAAGAAGGATGCAAGTGCAGTAAAAGTACGTAGTTATTAAGAGAGGCAGGCAGACAAATCCAAAACAATGTTCAAAACATAATCCAAAACAGGCAAAGGTCAGGCGATGTGCAAACAACAATATCAAAAATGTTGCTGATAATCCAAAAGCATAAAATGAGGGAACGGAACAAGAAGTCAAAAACCAGAGCAAACACAGAGAACAAAACGGCTAGGTAAAGTCAGACGGCAAAATACCACGCCACTAACAAAGACACACAGGGGGTTTAAATACACAGAATAATCAAGGGGGAAACTAGGAACAGGTGAGACAGAACATGACACGTGAAGAATACAACCAATGACAAGACAGGGGAGGAGACAGGACATGAATGAAAACAAAACACACATGTTAACATAAACAAAGTTCTAACCTAGAAGCACGTGATGTTGGTAGCTTAAGCGTGCTGAGCGCTCGGATACTCAGCGCGAGGGGGAAATACCTGACAATAAATGCTTTATTAATCTTTACTTTCTAAGTGCTTTGCTTTCATGTTAAATGAAATGCCACAGACACTGTAGAATAAACTAGACAAAACTAAAGTAGGTTAAACTAAACCAGACTTAACTAAACTAATCTTAAACTAAACCAGTCTAAACTCCAGGATAAACTGTAGGCTAAACTGCTAATATGAAAACAAGGTCATTATAAAGAAGATGTTAATGAGGATATAATATGGAAACTGACTCTTTGACATGTGTGTGTGTGTGTGTTTCCTCGGACAGTGAGCCTCTTTAATTACACCGGGCCGTCTGATGTGTTGTGTGATTAATCATGCTCCATGCGGTTCCCTGCAGGACTTGACTCTCCGTTATTACAATATGAAACATTTCTAATTGTGCTCTCGTCGTTACCTGCAGCGTTTCCTCCCGAGGCCGTGAGACTGCACATGATTGTCCTCTAATATCGACCCGAGCACGTTTAGTCAGCCAGCCGAGGGTAATCACACTCGCAATTAAAACCGCATTATGAGGTGCTGTGCTGCTCAGAGCACAGGGCCGAGTGCCATCTGAACTCCCGTTTACACAAAATCAGCAAATCAAACAGTACGGTGCGATATTAAACTGCGGTTCTCTCAGTGAGCAGGTTTCTCCTCTACACACCGCTAATAGTGAAGTGTGTAAACACAGACAAGTCAAACAGCCTCTCTTTTGTGCAATGTGACATTTTGTTAAACTAATATCATCTTTCCTTTTGGGAATTTGACTTCTGCAGTAATAAATATTGGCTGCTTCACTGCACTGAGGGTCAGATATCACTCTTGTCCAGGAGAAATTTCACCTGACACAAACTCCAATTTTGTATTTCTCAGACACAAACATGATTTCTAAAACATTTTAGCTCCTAGTGATGTGTACAGTAATTTCTATAAAACTGTGTTTTTTGGTCTCATGCTGCAGAAAGGTGCGGACTAAACTAATCCCGGATAAGTTAAAGGCTAGTTAAATTAATTTTTGTAGTTAAAATAATTTACACACACACACACACAGTGCTTAACTCTGATTGGCAGTTGAGCTCATTTTGCCTCCATGAAGCAGAAAATCTGGTCCTGGTTGTGGCGTGAGCAGAGGCCCATATCCTAATCAGTTTTGATAGTCTTGTAATTAATGGGATGTGTTAATTGGGTCTCTTGTCCCCGAGGGTGTGCAGCGGGAATATTCATAGAGTTCAACTCCTGTGTCCACATGACACATGTGCATCGCTTTTCTGTCACCACTGTCCTGATCACTATGCCAACAAATCCTGGATATAAACCTGGTGTTGGTCATCATGCATGTGATTAACACCATTGAGGCACTGATTCAATTCCTGATTCTGTTTTTCTCCTCTTTAGCTAGCAGACACACAAACATTTTGTCATGACGTTCACGTGACTTCGTACACATTTATTCATAACAAGCGGGACAAAGGCATCAACCTTACTTACGACTGTTTCTATGGTAATGGTGATCATCAGCCCAGAGGGTAGGCTGAATCCCAATTCACTTCCTGCTCCCTACATACAAAGGGCAAAAGATAATGGTTAAAGCACACTATGCAGTGCCTTATATTATATGGCCAAGAGGAAGTCATTTAGGATGTTACACACCTACATGCACATTATGTTGCCACGGCCCTGCCTCTGTGATGTTTCTTTGAGTGTGGCTATGTGCAGGGCATTGCTATGGAAATAAGGTAAACAATATTGTATTTTGTAGGTAATACAAAAAGAACTTCATCACCTAATGTTTAACATCTAATAGGACATCGCCTGTCATGTGATTGGCTGAATTATTATTATTATTATTATTATTAGTAGTAGTAGTAGTAGTAGTAGTAGTATTACTCAGCACTGTTTGACTCTATAGTGTACAGCTGTGGAATAGAAATGATTTATATTCTCACTATACAGAGTCACCCCGAAGAGGATGGGTTCTAGTTCTTCTCAGGGTTTCTTCCTCGTGTCGTCTCAGGGAGGTTTTCCTCTCCACTGTCACATCTGGCTCACTCATAAGGGATCTGTAGAGCTGCTTTGCTACAATGTCCATTGTTAAAAGTGCTATATAAATAAAATTAAAATTATTATTATTATTATTGTTATTATTATTATTATTATTATTATTATCTGCTCTTTCTAAATGACTCCTTTAAGTAAATTATGTGAATCAGTTCACAAGCACAAACGAATCTGAAGTTGTTTTCACATCAACACACTAAAACAAGCCTGACGTTGAACATCTAACAGTATAATTACTGAGTCTGTGAGGAAAAACCAAACAAATCAGTAAACAGGCTGATGACACCATCAATGTGACATTTCATCAGGAAAAACCTTGTTTAGTTGAACAGAGAAATAAGTTTAGTACAAACACTAACAGGCAAACAGGAGAAATTAGTCAATAAAACCAGACACTAGAAATAACCTGGAAGAAGGAATTAAAATATATTTAAATTTAACAAATTAATAAATGAATATGGAGAACCACACGATTCCTAGCTGAGTTCTGTGGATATTATTGCTGAAAAATGGCAGCAGGAAGCACAGTGTACTTTCCTTTTCTCCATCTTTGACCCAGGCCTTTACTGAGCACGCTACACTGCATGTAAATGCTCCTCACTGTTCTGCTGCGCATGTGAATGAGTGTGTGTGTGTGTGTGTGTGTGTGTAATCAGCACAGTAGATTGAGGTGTTAAACAGTGAGCTCCTCTCGGCTCCTGCAGCGTCACGTTTAAATTATTATGAAGGACAGAGCTAATGGAGCGTGGCAGCTCGGCTGTGTCCTCAATCCAGCAGCTACGGCAGAGGGGGGCGGAGCCAAGGGGACTTCTGATCAGGACGTGAAAAGGAGAAGATTAATCGAGCTCCTCATATTCTCATTCACCCTACACACACACACTCATTTATACAAACAATTACACACAGCGGCACACAGTCACATGAATACACACACATACACCTGTTTACTGTAAATCTGTGATATGAAGATCAATGTTATCGCATTATCAAGCAGCTGAACAACAACACAGCACTCATCTGGAATAATTAAAATTAATAAACTTGTAGAGATCAACATGCTGAGAGACATAGTCTTCATTTCTACTGCAACTTTAGCTAATAGCGTTAGCTCAAGTCCAAAAGTTTCATCAGTATTTACATGGGAATAGTTCCTCATGTTGGGTTATGCAGCTGCTTAAGTGGATTTTCTGAGCTCCACATTCAGATTATTAAAATTACCTGTGTGTAGTTCACACCTCCGAGGTTGCCAGATTTTTCTTGAGGAGTTTTTATTTGGGTCTAGACCACCACCTTTACAGACAAACACTCACAACCCAAAAAAAATCTGGAACAGAAATGCAGACCGAAGAAGGAAATAGCATATTTTTCTATTTTGTTAAATGTAATATGATGTAACATAAAAGCAAGAGAGAATTTAAAACTGAAAAATAAAAGACTAATATGATGATTATATGAATGAAAAGATGGTGAATGTTGAAATAAATCTAATAGAAGTCTCGCATATCACCAATACATTACTGCATGAATAGCGCTAGTTGTAATTATCACATTAATCACTGGTTTAATTGAACAAAATGGCTTCCACACTCATTATTCAGCAGCACATAGAATAGCACTTGATCCAGCACATCTGATTTTATATAATGTGTGTGGAGGGGATGTTTCTTCTCCTACAAGCCCTGCCCCTTCTGGTCTGTGGTGCATGATGGGGAAAAGTCCATGACCTGTCTGTTTTTTAGTTTGCTCTTCTCAGCCGTGTTTTTCAGGATGTGATAAAATAATGATTTCTATAAAATAAAGGAAGTCGCTCCCCGTAAAAAATTATTACATGTTTCCTTTTTTTATTCTGTTAAGTTTGTGATGCTGTGTTTTTCCTTCTGTTCTCATAATAAAAGCAGATAACACTGATGGAACTGTGGCTCCTGTTTCAAAAGTGCTAATCACATTCACGTCTGTTAATCAGTGTTAATCAACCCACTGCAGCGTTCTACTCATCTCTCTCACAGCCACTGTACATACTGTTCCTCTGAAATAACGCAACTCCTCTTTATATGCAAATCACTTCCTGCTTCCTCTGAGCCAAAATAAAAAAAGTTCTTGATGATGCTGTGATGTTTGTTAGTACTGCTTCCTGCATGCTAATGCTACATAATCGACAAATCCACTTGCGCTGTGCTGAAAAAAAAAACACTGTAAGACAA
>CM040460.1:61218-77202 GCA_022758105.1 Pangasianodon gigas
AATGTCTCTGATGCTCGTGTTGAAGATTCTTTGCACACACTCAGTACTGTTGGACTCTGTAGTATACAGCTGTAGAAGAGAAATGATTTATATTCTCACTATCCGAAGTCACCCAGATGAGGATGGGTTCCCTTTGGAGTCTGGTTCCTCTCAGGGTTCCTTCCTCATGTCGTCTCAGGGAGGTTTTCCTCACCACTGTCACATCTGGATTGTTCTTTAGGGATCCATTTCCAGATTTCTGTAAAGCTGCTTTGCGACAATGTCCATTGTTAAAAGTGCTATATAAATAAAATTGAAAATGAATTGGATTGAACTAAACAACTACAGTTATAGGTGGCAAATTTATATAAAAACTAAATGAATTGTTCATATTCATATTGTTTGGTGTAAAAAGAAAATTAAATAATCTTTAAATAATCACACGCTTCCTCCAACATGTGATTGTCCCTATGTTGTGTGCAATCAGACAATCAGAGAACACACACATACAGAGTCATACACTCATACACACACACAGATCTGTAAGCTCATTGTAAAAAGTGCATTAATTTTGGCACCTAAAAAGTTTTACATGAAGGATTATGAAAGTCGATCAGCATTGCGTTCTGCTCATTGACTTAAATCTGATTAAATGCTGATTTTTTTAATCAGTTTAATGAAATAGTGCTTAATTACTAAGCACGCTTCTCACTAAACATGCTGTTTAATTGGTTTAGTGTGATTAAAGCTTCAATGCCGTGTGTGTGAGTTTATTGCTTTGTGTATCTGCAGCATCTCAGACATTAAATAAAAAAAGAATCACACTGAAATTTAGAGTGTTTAAAAAGCACAGCTGACTTCATTTAAACACAGACCTCAAGCCCAATTCACACCAGTCCAAGACTGGACTACAGACCTACATGTCAAGTTCACACCTCATTCAGTTCCATTAGAAAAATGATTTCATTCCACACCGGTCATGTTACTGTCATGGTAGAGGCTGTTGCATGACGCTGTTCTTATTTTACTCTCTAAATCTCAATGGACTGAAGATGACATGGAGCACTAATATTGCGCATCCCGTATGAATCCAGGGTCACTCTATGACACATAATGAATCTTGTTCAAGATTCAAAAGCTTTATTTGTCATATGCACATTTGTAGCTGGTACAAAGGTGCAGTGAAATGAGGCCTGTGTAACAAACCATAAATAGACTATACAGACAATATACAATGGGTTATATTTTATAAGGTAAGTTATAAGGTATAAGGTAACACATGTAAGAACATACAAAAAAATACACATTTGAAAAGGTATGTATGTATCTATATATCTATATATGTATATACATACACTGCATGCACAGTTATTAGGCAAATGGTATTTCTCAGCTTAATTTTATTGGTGAACAAATACAGTGGTATCAGTTGATCGAAAATGTTTATTTCACATCCAAATAGAACATTTAACAAAGAAAAAAATTAGATTTGGATTCTCAGGGGAAATTATTAGCATGCACAGTTATTAGGCAACTAAATTTCAAATCATTTTTTTCACTTACTTGTGTATTCTTCAGTCTTAAATTAACATATAACCATTAAGAAAAAAACAATTTTGGCCCTTCAAAACTATTCAGTGATGAATATAGCCATCCTTCTTTACCGTAACCTCCATGAGCTTTCATCCATTGAATCTGTCAGTTTCATGATCTGTTCATGATCAATTTTAGCTGACAGCTGCCACCACAGCCTCCCAAATGCTGTTCAAAGAGGTGAACTGTCTTCCTTCACTGTAAATCTCACGCTTGAGAATGGCCCAGAAGTTCTCATTAGGATTTAAATCAGGTGAGGAAGGGGGTCAGGTCATCATTCTGTCATCTTTGATGCCTTTGCTGGCTAGCCAAGAAGTGGTGTACCTTGATGCATGCGATGGAGCATTGTCCTGCATAAAGATCATGGCCTTCCTGAATGTTGCTGACTTCTTCCTCTACCACTGCTTGAAGAAAGTGCCTTCTAGAAACTGGCAGTAGATTTGGGACTTGATTTTCAGTCCTAGCTCATCATTAATGATACCAGCCCACAGCAGTACCCCTCCTCCACCGTGCTGGTGCCTTGCTTGAACTGGTACTCTCTGTTCATTAGTGATCCACCCACAAGCCCACCCATTTGGTCCATCTAGAGTCACTCTTATTTCATCTGTCCATAAAAATTTTGAGAAATCTTTCTTCAGGTATTTCTTGGCCCAGTCATGACGCTTCAGCTTGTGAGTCTTATTCAGTGATGGTCGTGTTTCAGTCTTCCTTAGCCATGTCTGTGAGCACCTGACACCTTGTACTTCTGGACACTCCTGGAAGTTTGCAGTACTGAAATATGGTGGCACTGGAGGCTAACCGGTTCCTGGTAACCTCACATTTTATTCTTCTTAAGTCTTTTGCAGTCAACTTGTGCCTTTTCTTCTCCATATGTTTTTGTAACCCTGTTGAGTATTCATAACCAAGCGTTTGATTGTCCGGTGGGCATGCCTCAGTAATTTTGCAATCTGCAGTGTGCTGCATCCCTCAGTTAAATATCTTTTTTGGCCCATTTTCCTGAGGTAGAGAAGCTGCCTAATAATTATTCACACCTTATAGAGGGTGTTAATCACGTTAAGCCACACCATCCCTCATTAAACAACTAAACTTCACCTGAAAATAATTATACCCAGTTAGCATTCAGGTTTATGTGGTTAAGAATTGGATAATATGCATAGAAATAATAACGATCAGATCATAATACTGACTTGCCTAATAATTGTGCACTCAGTATAGTATGTATATACACTTAAGTGTCCAGTGCATGTGCAAATATGTCATATGTGACATGTATGAGCTATACCCTGGTGCTGTGTGTGTGCAAGTGTTAGGAGCTGGAGTAGTGGTCATGGGTTCGGGTTTCAGATAACTTGGGGGAAGAAGCTTCTCTTTAGCCTCTTAGTTCTTGCCATGTAGTTTTGGAGACGCTTTCCTGCAGCATCTTTGTTCATATTCTGGTATGTGAAAAATGGCAGCGTAGTTGGATTTACCAAATGCAGGTAGAGAAGTGGCTTTGTAGTTCTTCTTGAATTGAGTGTAGCAGTGGCCCAGTGTCTTCTGACCCCTGGTGGGGCATGTGATATGTTGGTGGAAGTTTAGCATGTGGCCCTTGAAAAGTCCGCACTTACAATGAGGGCAGCATCCAGTCATTTGTTCTGAAGGCTTTTCAGAGCATATCATGAAGTGTGGATAAGGCAATATGAGTGTCTGCTTGAGGCGGGATGTAGATGGCCATGATGACTGAGATGAACTCTCTTGCATGTAGAAGGGGTGGCAGCTGATCATCAGGTGTTGAAGGTTTCAGTGAAACAGAATATATTGCAGATTGAAGAATGAAAATAAGAAAGAAAGCATGACAAGTAATACATGCTAAATAAATAATAAAGTCATAAATGTAAACAGGCGATATTTGCCTCATTATCAGGATCAGAAAAGTTCATTAGATTAAATTTAAGCACACACCAGCTAGGAGCATTGTGAAGTGTTTACAGAGAGCAGCATTTTGCACACCACCTTCTCACAGCTGAACCAATGGATAGAACTGTCTGGACCCATCTGGAACCATCTGGAACCTGAGATGCATCCCACTCAGAAAAATGAAAGAAAAAAGCTAAACCTCAGCACACACTAATTCCTGTTAAGAGAAGTTTCTCTCTGTTCCTGCATTCCACCTCATTTCCCTCCCCGGACATGTCATTGTATTGTGTGTGTGTGTGTGTGTGACTTCCTCTGCCAAGTGTGTATTAAATATTGCATTTAGAACTTAAGTAACGATTGTTGTATTTTATGCTTTAATAATGAATACCTGTTCCAGCAGAGGTGCATCATGGGAAAAGAACAACACAGAACATCTGCTATGTATGATGGTAAATCATATGTGGGTGGTTTAAATCAGTCACTTTGTGTTAGAGGAACTTTAGAGAATATTGAATATTTAATGAGGAACTGTGCATAAGTGAATCAGGTACACATGCCTGTCATAATGACAATATAAATCTGTATAACATTCATTATGAGCTGTGGGCGGAGCCTCAGGCTGTTTCACACTCCACACAGATGTGACAAAAATCACATCTAATTCCACAACTCATAATCTGAAGCTCCTAAACCAGCATTAGCCTCTAAAATATCCTGAAATATTCACACAGTGATGTCTCACAATTCATTTTTAAAGGCACTGCTTTAAAAACCACACAGACAGACTTTCTGTTTAAGCAATATCGCAAAAGCAACAGTGTGTTGTAGAGAATATCAGCACAGCAATGATTCAGCCATAGTCACAAGGCCACAGGTAATCACAGTCATGCTGATATTCACTACAGCAACACAATAGCAATTGTGATATTGCTTTTATACAACAATTCTATAAAAAGAAATTAATATCAAGTAACTGGTAACATACAGATGGACTGACAGCCTGTAGTAAGTGTAGTCTCAGTGTAACAAACTACTGCTAGAATTAGAATTTTATGTAGTGAACACAGACAAACAGACTGATACACACAGTGAAATGTCTCAATGCTGTTATACTAAACATCAGCACTCTTGGAACACTGCTTGTCCAATCACATTAGTGGACTAGAACTAACTTGTGTATAACAGCATTTATAACTCTCCTGGCTCAGATCTTATTTGACTGATCGTTATCAGTTTGTAGATGTAAATGGTGTTCCAAAAAAGTTTGGTGTTCCACAAGGTTCTGTTTTAGGCCCACTGCTTTTTTCTTTATAAAAAGTAAAATTATTCGTAAACATGGTATTAACTTCCACTGTTATGCTGATGACACACAGTTGTATGTTTCAGCAAAGCCAGATGACAGACACCAGCTTAATAAAGTTGAGGAATGTGTAAAAGACATTAAACACTGCATGCTTAGTAACTTCTACTTAATTCTGACAAGACAGAAGTACTTGTACTAGGACCAGATGCAGCTAGATGTAAGCTTTCTGATTACATAATAACTCTGGATGGCCTTTCTGTTTCATCATGTGCAGCAGTAAAAGACCTTGGTGTGATTATTCACTTCAGTCTCTCATTTGAAGCTCATGTAGGTAATATTACTAGAATAGCTTTCTTTCATCTCAGAAATATTGTTAAGATAAGAAGTAAGTCACTACATGATGCAAAAAAAATAGTTCATGCTTTTGTTACCTCTAGGTTGGATTATTGTAATGCCTTGCTGTCTGGATGTTCCAGTAGGAGCATAAACAAGCTCCAGTTAGTCCAGAATGCAGCAGATAGAGTCCTTACTCGAACCAGAAGATATGACGACATCACCCCTATCTTATCCACACTGCATTGGCTCCCAATCAAATTTCGCATTGATTATAAAATACTACTATTGACCTATAAAGCACTAAATGGTCTTGTGCCACAGTACCTGAGCGAACTTTGGTCTTTTATGATCCACCATGCCTACTTCGATCAAAAGGTGCAGGATACTTGTGGGTACCTCGAATAGTGAAGGCTACAGCAGGGGGTAGAGCTTTCTCTTACAAAGCCCCACAGTTATGGAACAGCCTTCCACTTAATGTTCGGGGCTCAGACACAGTCTCAGTGTTTAAGTCTAGGCTGAAAACATATTTGTTTAGTCAAGCCTTTTGTGAATAGTTTTTTCTTAGGTAAAGGAGCAGGTCTGGAGGGTTCACAGGCATAGAGTGTTGTGGTGAACTGGGATGTTTGGAGGCTGTTGCCCCCCCCCACTCTCACTCGTTCAATATGACGGTGGAGTGGCTGGCGCTTTATGTCCCAGGATGCCCTCATGTCTATGTTACCTTCTGGCTCTCCCTTTTAGTTATGCTGTCATAGGTAGTCTTGCCAGAGTCCCTGCTTGCACTCTGCATACAGCGTACATATACTTTAACCGTTACATGACAACAAGCATACCTAATAATATGTGTTTCTCTTTCTCTCTCTCTTTCTCTCTGTTGATCTACACATGCTACTTCTGAGATGCCAGTGATCCTGATCCCTTCTGCTCTCCAGATCTGCCTGATCCATCTCAATGCCCTACTTCTGATTGTAGTTCTCATCACTTGGAAACCACTCGCTGCTGCTGAGGATGGCCCCACATGGACAGACTGAAGATACGTGAGATGACTGTGGATGGTACCACTTAGAAACCATAAAGATGGCTTAAGACTGCAGTTGATACAAACATAAGCTCATAAGTTCCTGGTTACACAATATATAATATTCTTTACAATCTCACTATCCGGTGTCACCCAGATGAGGATGGGTTCCCATTTGAGTCTGGTTCCTCTCAAGGTTTCTTCCTCATATCGTCTCAGGGAGTTTTTCCTCACCACCGTCGCCTCTGGCTTGCTCATTAAGGATATATTTATAAATTTAAAATTTATATCTAGAATTGATATATTTCTGTAAAGCTGCTTTGTGACAATGTCCATTGTTAAAAGTACTATACAAATAAAATTGAATTGAATAACAGAATGTATAAACACCAAAGGTTCTAAAATGGTTTCATATTATTGCTTATACATAAAGAACACATTTCACCCACACACAACGAGCAGTAAAAAGCTTTTTCTACTGATACACCTTTTCCAAGATCAGATGAGATCACAATATATTTTTTATGTAAGTTTTTTTATGATTTTCAAAACTACTTTTATTTCTTTGGCTTAAGAAACATTGACATAATTAACCTAAACATTCAATCTGTATGCCAAAAAAATATCAACCTCATATGTGGAGCTGTGACCCTCTGTGTTTTTGGTGTAGAGATAAGGCTGTGCGAAGGTCACGCTGCAAGTTTAACACTGTTCACACTGAGCTCAGCCTTGCATCTGTCTGATATCTACATTAAATTTTTAATTATTATTATTATTAACATTAAAGCCTCTGACACACCCAGTGTGACCACGACATCACCACGTGGTTTGAGACATGACCACAGATTACAGATCAACCACAGACCCCCCACAGACACATAAAATTTACAGCCACGCCAGCGCTGTCACCCATTACACCCTTCAATAATCTCCCTGTTTGTGTGTGTGTGTAGAGTATTCAGTTTGCTGCCTCAGCAGAAGCCTATCTTATTCCCCAGCATCACTTACATGCACAACTGGGAATGACACGCACACACACACACACACACACACACACGCACACAGTCAGTCTACAGTGAATGTTATTAGTGCTGTGTACTTGTTCTGAAGTGTTATCCAGAAGGTATCACTGACTTCTTCATTCTTCAGGTGATCTACTTTAAATCTGCATCTTGCTGGTGTTTTCATTTGGACAAGGTTTTCAGCTTTGTTTGGAGTTTTTCAACTAATAGGTGGAGCCTACATCTGCCTCACTCTTGTTTCGGACATCTAGTAGTGATCTTAAAAAGTTATGACTTATAAACAGGTGGTTCTCTGCTTGGTTCTCTGTTCTTAGACTGGGGGAAACCTAGGTGACCTTGTGGATATGCTTGTGTGGAAAAATTGTTCCTCCTATTAAAAGAGTTGTTTTAGGCTATAAATATTCCCACACTCAGAGTATGTGGAGTGTCCTCAGGTTCATGACCTGAGTACAGAAGAACGTGTCCTTTGGGAAGTCACTTCTCCTCTGCTTGAGTCCAGCTGGTCTCACTTAGTCCCAATATGGTGATGTTGTAGTGGTCCATTTCTGCAATAACTTTGCATGTTTTGTTGGCCTTGAATATGGTGGCCCTTTGAGAGAAAGTGGTTCGACCTTGAGACAACCTTAAGGCAATCTTTCGGCTTTGCCCCAAGGCATCATAGGCTTCCTCCTTGGGAATTCTTCTTCTTCTGCTGGAGTTTACAATTTTAAAAAAAAGTTTTTATCAATAATTCAGTAATCAGTTTGTTTCAGACGTTTTGAGGATTAGTCGGCACTATCCTATTCTGCCGACCAATGTAGCTATAGAAGATACCCACTAAGACTCTGAACAGGCTGGCTTTGAATTCAGAGTGACCCTGTCTTGGAGTGGTTGCGGAACAAGGCTGAGTCCTGAAGCCCATCTCCCCATTGGTTTGGATTCAGAGTTATCCCTCTCCTAGATGGGTCGCCTTCACGTCTCTAGGCCCATCACCCAGTAGGTTTGACTTTGTTTAGTTGAGTTTTCCTTCTCCTAGATAGGTTGACAACCAAAGCTGATGAGGCCCATCCTCCTGTAACCCTGGTTTGGGGGGCTAAAGAGTTATTTAGTCTTGCCCAGGGACTGACCTTAGCTCTAGGGAGGGAAGGACCATGCCAATGTTCCTTTCACAAGCTACCACTATGACAGTAGGTCCCATGCTGCACCCAAAGGTCACATCCCCACATGGGTTTTCATACCACTGCTATGCTGATGACACTCTACTCATCCTCTGCTTTTCTTTCTCAGACGCTCATGTTTCAGCTCAGATCTCATAATTTCTGGCAGACATCTCATCATGGATGGTGGGTCATCAGCTGAGATTAAATCCCAACAAGACTGAGCTGTGGAAATGCATCTGAATGTCAAGATCTTGTGATCTCCCTGGACAAATCTCAGATCTCTCCTTCTGACAATGCACACAACCTTGGGGTAGTCCTAGACAATCAACTGTCCTTCTCTTCTCAAAATGCTAAACTGACTCTCCCATGCAGGTTTCCGGTGCTTGTTCAGTCCATTTTCATCTTGAGACTGGACTAGTGGAACTGGCAGGTCTGTGCCTGTGTGGCATATGACCCCTGAAGCTGATCCAGAATACAGCTGCATGACTTGTATTCAACCTCCACAAGTTCTCCCACAACACAGCAGTTTTACACTTCCTCCACTGGTTTCCTGTAGCTGCTGCATCAGATTTAAAACAATGATGCTACAAAACCAAAAACTGACTTCCACCTACCGTAAAGCACTTATCACACCCTGCTCAGAACCACGCTCCCTCCGAGCTTCTAGCACAGCTCGTTTAGAGCCATCATCTCTCAGGGAACAAGGAGGATCTGTGTTCTGCTGTGTCCTGCACCCAGGTGGTGAACGAACTTTCCCTGGCTGCAGAACAGCTGACTTTTTGAGTCACTGGATCAAAATTGAAATTTTAAATCTAAATTTAAATTTTATATCAGTATTTCTGTAAAACTGCTTTGTGACATTGTCCATTGTTAAAAGTGCTATTCAAATAAAATTGAATTGAACTGGACAGTCTACCAAGACTTAAGACCTACTTCTTCACCAAGCACTTGAATTGACACTTCTGTCTACTAAAGAACCCTTCACTAATGTGCTTTCTTTTTATAATGTACTAACCTCCCTAAAACACACACACACACACACACACACACACACTCTCTCTCTCTTTCTGTGTTCTCTGTTCTGTTAAAGGTGAAACTCACATAAAGAACTTTGAGTAACAATAAAGAGCATGTGGTGTGTTTGAATGTTTGAGGTGTGTTTCGGTTGGTCACGCATCACAACTGCTGTTTACCTACACTCATGCACACACACACACACGCACACACACACACACACATACATACATACACACACACTCAAGTAGAGGGGAAAAAAGTAATTGCACACAAGGGGATAGCATGATGTGTGTGTGTGTGTGTGTGTGTGTGTGTTGAGCTCCTGGGAGGCTGAAGTTAGCACAGGTGTCAAGAAAAAAGTTTTAATTAGGAAACAAACACAAACACAGCACCTCAGCACTCCAGAGAGAGAGAGAGAGAGAGAGAGAGAGAGAGAGAGAGAGATGAATAAAAAAGTAGGAGGTGAATTGAGGAAAAACAAGAAATAACAAAAAGAGAGTGCATGGTCAGCGTCAAATAATTCATTTTGCTCAAGATGGAGTGAAATATTGGTGTGGACAGAGAAAAGAAAAGAGGGATGTAAATAAAACTGAAGAAAGAGAGAAATAAAAAACTAGTGTGGAAAGCATTAACATGAGCAAGACAGAGTGAGACAGGAATAAAGTGAAAGAAATATGGAGAAAAGGATAGCATGGGTTTTAATATTTAAAGTTACTACTATATAAGAAAAGGATGAAGAGAAAGAGAGACTGACAGACAGACTGGGGGATGAGGGGATTTTGTATGTCTCAGAGCTTTCCAATTTAAGTGTGTTTAAGCCGAGAGCAGCTCAACGTAAGTGTGAAATAAAGCCATTTCAATCTCTCTCTCTCTCTCTCTCTCTCTCTCGCTCTCTCTCACACACACACATACACAGGTTTAGATGCTTATTGGGATGTTAGAGTAATTTCACTTGTTACTCAAGCAATTCAGTCGTTTTAATTTGTGTATTCATTTTAATGTGCTTAGTTAAAAAAATGACATTTAATTTGTCCAATAAATCCAGACAAGTCTCCACTAAACCCCAATGAGTCTCCACTAAACACAGACAAATCTCCACTAAACCCCAATGAGTCTCCACTAAACCCCAACGAGTCTCCACTAAACACAGACAAATCTCCACTAAACCCCAATGAGTCTCCACTAAACCCCAACGAGTCTCCACTAAACACAGACAAATCTCCACTAAACCCCAATGAGTCTACACTAAACCCCGAGGAGTCTACACTAAACACAGACATGTTTTGACTCTATAGCACACAGTTATAGAGGGGATTTATTTATAATCGCACTATCCGGTGTCACCCAGATGAGGATGTGTTCCCTTTTGAGTCTGGTTTCTCTCAAGGTTTCTTCCTCATATCGTCTCAGGGAGTTTTTCCTCACCACCGTCGCCTCTGACTCACTCATTAGGGATAAATTTATAAATTTAAAATTTATATCCTGAATTTATATATTTATGTAAAACTGCTTTGTGACAATATCCATTGTTAAAATTGCTATACTACACCCTACACTAAACCCCAACTTGTATCTCTACAAATCCCTGATGTATCTATAACAATTAATATTTACTAATTATATTCCAGTTATGTTGCCCATCAGACTGCTTCTGGAGATAATTCTTGTGCCATGTAACCTCACTGAACACGACACAAGAAAAAGCAGTCCAGTGAAGACAGGAACAAACCAGTCCTTGTGTGCTGTGTATTAAATTAGCATTAGCGGTGTTATCAGTGTGCTCTGGGTGAAATTCACTGTGAAGATTAAAGCGTTACTGTAATTCCCACAACGCTGCTAAAAGGCCTCATTATCGATGGGGAGGAAATTTACAGCAGCCGAGACGCAGTCACTCTAAACACACAGAACTACTATAACGCTGGTTAATATCATGCAAATGTTAAAGAATATAGGGCACAAACCTAAAACAATCCTCTTAATTATTCCACAAAAGATGAACTAAAGATCCACTAAAGATGTCATAAAACATGAAGCACTGATTAACTAAAATTAATTCTTCACATTTCTGAATAAATGAACTGGCTGTTTAGTGTAACTGCTGAGAGATCACTGAGGGGAGACGTCACACACTGTAAGGGGCTGTGTGTGCATCTTCGCTCCGAAATTCAACAAGGACTTTATTCAACAATTCTCTGAGTTCCTCGCTAATATCGTGTCTCGTTGTGATAGACTGTTGATTCTAGGAGACTTTAATATTCACCTTTGCTGTCCATCTAAACCTCTGGTGAAAGAGTTTTTATGCCTCACTGAATCCTTAAATCTGTCACAATTTGTTTCTAGCTCTACTCATAATTTGGGACACACATTGGATCTGGTGTTGTCATATGGTTTCCCTATAACAAACCTGAGAGTGATTGATGCTGCTTTTTCAGACCATTTGCCAATTGTGTTTGAATTTGTTTGTGATTCCCCCACCCCTACTTGCTCTCAGTCTGTAAGCTATTCTCGTTTTATTCAGCCATCCACTGCCAGTTTATTTTCAGAGCACTATCAAGCAAACTTTGTGGATGCTGCCTTCTTCGACAAATTAAACACTGAAGAGATGGTGGAGGTTTTTACTAATTCCTGCTCCATTTCCATAGATTCTGTTGCTCCCCTTAAGCCAAGGAAAGCCAAGGGAAAGGGCACCACTCAGCCTTGGTTAAATGATAATACATGTGCTCTTAGACAGGAGTGTCGTAAGGCAGAGAGAAAATGGAAAAGAGACAAACTCCAAGTCTCATATGAGTGTCTGATGGCATGCTTAACTAGCTACCAAAAGTCAGTTAAAGAGGCTAAGTCTGAATTCCTTTCCAAACTTATTATTGAAAATGCGAACCGACTGAGGATGCTATTTAAGACGATCGATTTGGTACTAAATCCCTTACCTGCCTTTTCTCTTGATCCATCTCGGGAAACCTGTGAGAACTTTTTAAAATTTTTTGATAATAAAGTATTGGATATTAAGGCTTCTATTAAGCCATCAACATTTGATCCCCCATTGAGCTGTTCACCAACAGATTTGTTAACTTGTTTTCATCCTATTTCCTCTGTACAGCTAACTGATATTGTTTTTAAGGTTAAATCGTCCAGCTGTGAGTCTGATGTCATCCCAGCTCGTCTCTTTAAGGAAGTGTTTGAAACCTTGAGTCCGGCCGTAACAGCCATCATTAATAATTCTTTAGCAAATGGAGTTGTACCAGCTAGTTTCAAACATGCTGTGGTTCACCCTCTGCTTAAGAAACCTCATCTTGATCCATCTATCCTCAGTAATTTCAGACCTATTTCCAAATTGCCTTTTATCTCAAAACTATTAGAGAGAGTTGTTTACAAGTCAGTTGAATTCCTATATCAGTATGTCCAATGTTTTGGATACTTTCCAGTCAGGTTTTAGATCACTGCACAGCACGGAAACTGCATTGTTGAAGGTTAGCAATGACCTTTTGCAAGTTCTCGATACTGGTTCATATGCGGTGCTTGTTTTGTTGGATTTAAGTGCGGCATTCGATACAATTGATCATAGTATTCTGTTACATCGGTTGGAAAAGTTGGTGGGTATTCAGGGTGTTGCTCTGCAGTGGTTGGCCTCTTATCTCAAAGACAGAACCTCCTCAGTGAGCATTGGGAAGTTTTCTTCTTCGTCGGCTCCTTTGTCATGAGGTGTGCACCTAGGGTCCATTTTAGGCCCTCTTCTCTTTTCACTTTACATGCTTCCCTTGGGTGCCATTTTTAAGAAATATAAGATCTCCTACCACTGCTATGCTGATGATACACAGTTCTATCTTCCAGCAAAAACTGACAGCAGTGACTCTTTGGATGTGCTTTACGACTGTTTTGAGGAGATAAAAGTTTGGATGGCTAATAATTTTCTATAACTAAATGAAAGCAAAAGCGAAATTCTGATTTTAGGCCACTCTAGGACTTCATCTTTTTTTAATTTAGGGTCTCTTTCTGCCAGTGTTCAACCCTATGTAAGAAATCCTGGGGTTACATTTGATTCGTTACTCAACTTTGAGAAACAAATTAGCACAGTGGTAAAGGGCAGCTTTTTCCATCTGAGATCAATTGCTAAACTGAAACAGTTGTTGCCCCATAAAGATTTGGAGACTGTAATCCATGCTTTCATAACATCACGCCTGGATTACTGTAATTCCCTTTATTGTGGCCTGCCTCAAACGGTGATTTCTCGTCTGCAAATTGTCCAAAATGCTGCAGCAAGGCTTCTTACTGGAACAAGAAAGAGGGATCACACTTCTCCAACTTTAGCATCTTTACATTGGCTTCCTGTAAAGTTTAGAATTGATTTTAAAATAGCTGTCTTTGTGTACAAGGTTTTATCTGGTCTTGCACCAAAATACATCAGTGACCTTCTGATTCCTTACTCTCCTCAAAGAGCACTTAGGTCTAGTAATCAGCTTCTCTTAACTGTCCCACGTTGTCGCTGTAAAACCAAGGGTGGTCGGGCTTTTTCAGTTGCAGCCCCTAAACTTTGGAATAGTTTGCCTGTAAATGTGAGACTTGCTCCTTCACTAGCTAGTTTTAAGTCTGTTCTTAAATCTTATTTGTTTTCTCTGGCTTTTGATTAATGTCAGTTTAAGGCTTTGATGTCAATTTGCACTGATTCTATTTTATGTGTTTATTTTTCATATGGTGCATGTTTCCTTTTATGCTTTTATATACTGTGTTTTGTTGTACAGCACTTTGGCACAACTCTGTTGCTTTTAAATATGCTATAGAAATAAATTTTGACTTGACTTGACTTGAATGCCACAGATGGGAAGGTGTTCAATGTCTTCAAGTAGGAAGAAATCCATTAACATTCAGACATGCAAAGGTCTATATTTGGAGTTGCACAAATACTATTTTCAGTATCACTTGATTAGTTTTCTTTTCTACAGTGAAAGCAGAAACTGTTTCAGGATGTTGCTATTTTTAAGATATTTTATTTCTGCAGCAAAGAACGTGTCCAACTGCACTTCAGTTAACACATACACACATTACATCTTCAGCGTCAATGATTTTTTATGCTACACTGTTAATGATTAAAGTAAATAAATCAGTACAATAAATGTGCAAATTAATAAATCTGTATAGCATGTGGATGAGCTGGCAGCTCAGCTGAAATCGCTGATTAACTGAGAGCATGCTGTGGAAACTTGTTATAGTTTAATGATGGATGGAGGATGTGATGTCCACAGCAGGTGTCTGGTAGGTTTTAACCCCATGTTCAACTCAGTATAGTACTAAAACAAGTCAGGATCGATCTCTGTGAGCTGCCATGCGCTGCTGATCAGACTTTAAACTAACTGAGTGGGATTGGACAGTGATGTGCAACCTGCAGCTCCGAAAACACTCTTTCACACAGCGCTGGTCACAAAGGAATTCACTCTGCCACAGTGCAAAGATTTTATTTACATTTTACTTAGCTTTAAAGGATAACACACCTCACTTACACCTCTACACTTCATACAAAGTTATATCAAAGTGTTAAAGGTCCATTAAAGTGAAGGGAAGTAAGCCACTAGTGAATTTATCACTCCATTAGTCTGTACAACCCCTAGTGTATATACACATTTTATACACAGACAAGCCTGACTCTGCTATCAGACACGCCTACTGAACTGTCTTCTGATTCAGATTTTGGAGGTGCTACTAAACATTGTGCTGGAGTTTAAATAATTTAATATAAGTTGGTTTGTTGTTCATATCTTTGTGCAGAAGATTTACTGAGATGACCATTCTGGACCAGCTGCTGGACATCAGGTTTGTTTCCTCCTGTAACACACTCACTCCAGCTCATTAACACAACCTGGTGAGTGCACACTGCCCTCCACTGACCTCATACTGCAGCGTGTGTGTGTATGAGTGTGCGTGTATAGAGGAGGATAATATAGTTAATGGAGCTCCTTCCCTCCGAATGAGCTGCTAAAACGTTCTGACAGAGAACCGAGAGAAGAGAGCGAGTCATGCATTAAAGTGACCACAGTGATCAGCGTGAGGAACACAGCGGCATGGCGCGACACTCATACACCTTCACACACAGCCAAGAGAGTGGATAATGAGGGATTTAACACACATACACACACACACAGGTCAGACACAGAGTCAGCTTCTTTGTTCTTGTCTTTACTTCCTGTTTTGTTCTGATGAATATTTGGAGTATTACAGTGAACACACACTCGAGTTGTTCTTCTGTTGTCTTTCTCTTTTCTTTCTGTGTGCGTGAGACAGAAACCACTCAGACACCTTCACTCCCACAGAGCAGTGAGGAGGAAACTAAACAGAGACATGATCAGAGAGTCTGATGTGTCGGCTTTAAAGAAAACAAAGTGCTTTAGTTAAACTCTAGTTTGATTTAGAGTTTGGTGTCTCACAGATCACGTCCCCTCTGGCACGACCCCCCTGTCGTGTCTTATCTGCCATGTCCTCTCTGCCATGTGATTCCTATCTAACTGTTTTGTCCAATCTAAAAGAACATTCTGTCTGACTAAATAACCATCAGATCTCTGAATTCCAAAAGTCTGTATGATCAGAAAATTTGAAAAGCTGTCTGTCTGAACTGAAATCTGTCTGTCTGACTACAGTACAGTCTGACAAAGAAAAGTCTGTCTAATTCGAGACTCAAAAACTGTCTGTTCTGAGAAC
>CM040460.1:96220-109034 GCA_022758105.1 Pangasianodon gigas
ATGAACTGGAACACCGACTGCACCCCAGACCTCCTCGACATCCCAACATCAGCGCCTGACCTCACTAATGCTCTTGTAGCTGAATGAACACAAATCCCCACAGCCACGCTCCAACATCTAGTGGAAAGCTTCCCAGAAGAGTGGAGCTTATTATAACAGCAAACACACGGGGAATAAATCTGGAATGAGATGTTCAACAAGGACATATGGGTGTGATGGTCAGGGGTGCACATACATTTAGTGATATGGTGTATTTTAAGATTGCATAAGAAAAGAACAATAACAGCATCACACTCACACATACCAGGGTCTATGAATATATATAAAACGCAGATTATCACATCAGCTGTCCACACTGTGCATATATGGCATTTGACAGAAACCATCATCCAGAGCAACTTACATTTATCTCATTTATACAACTGAGCAGGGTGAAGGGCCCGGGCCCAGCAGTATCAGGTCAGTAGTGCAGGGATTTGAACTTATGACCTTCCTATCAGAAGTCCAACATCTTAACCACTGAGCTACCACTGCCCTACACAACCCTTCCACATCCCATCCACACCCTTTGCACACTCCATCCACACACTTCACACACCCTGTCCACACCCTTGTATGTGTCTTATTCCTATAAAAAAACAGTAAATCACTGTGAAACTTTGAGTAAGCTGGGTTTGCTTTGCGAGGCAATTTAATTCACTATCATCATCATAATCAGCCATTAGCACAGTGGAGGATGAAAGCAGGAACATCTGCTCGGTCTCGTCCATCAGAGTGTGTTGGCGGAGTCTCGGAGACTTGCTGCCTCTCGGGACGCAGAAATGCACCATATGCTGATCTTTAAAAGCTGTGTTTTACACCGGGCCTCGCTTTTAAACGGCCGGAGAGAGCTCATTAAGGGAAATGCATCTTCAGATGTGTGCAAATGGAGGCTGATTCCATACACACATACACAAACACACAAACACACAAACACACACGTTACTGCAGACCAGAGTAACACTGTCATTGTGAATTTCTCTATTCAGATTGCTCAAGCTGAAATAATATGCATGTATTAAAAGGTGAAAAAGTTCATGTGTGTGTTTCAGTTAGATTTTTATTTTCCTTACTGTTTAAATGACTCGTGTGTTTCACCCAATGGACATTTATCAAACTGTATACAATGGATTTACTCATAAGTTGTTCATATGAGCGTTTACAGAAGAAATTGGGTATTCCAGAAAATCCTGTAAATTCAGGAAAGCATTCTTATCCTATTCATGCTCCTGAGTGTATAAGAAGACTAACTAATGTAAACCTTGACTCGATCGACTTCAAATCATATAATCTACATGGATTACTGCACTTTTGTATCTGGAATGTACTGTGGAATTTTTTTTAAATATTATTTATTTATTTATTTGTTTTTTTAATTACATTTACAGCATTTAGCAGATGCCCTTATCCAGAGTTACTTATAGAAGAGCTTTGGAGTCTCTATCAAAAATACATCCTCATGCTAGTTCACTAGTTCAGGGACTAGACAAGAGCACCATCCAGAACATTTAGTGAAAACCAGTCGTTTTATTTTACTGACATTAATTAAAGTATATACAAAATAAAACAGCAAGCCAACAGAAACCCATAAATTAATACAAATAAAACTAATCATTCAGTTATGACAAAATTAATGGCGGTGTATAAACGGAGGTCTGTCTGTCCAGATCCATAAGCTGTAAACAAATGCCTCAGCTAACTGTAATGTCTACACTGGAATCAGCATCCAACTACACTACACATGGCCTACAAACACGGCCACCAATGACGCCAATTCCCATTGCACATGGTCCCTCTCACCTGATTACTGATCAAGCACACCTGAACTCTGTCACACACACACAGTATATAAGGACTCTCAGTTCACTCACCCACCTGCAAAGTGTATGGTTTGTGTTCCTAACCAGTCATTACCAAGCAGTTCTTGTTATTATACTCTCTCAGGGTTTTTGATCCAGTTCTGTATTCTCAATGATGATTTTTGTCTTGACCTGTTCATGTTGTTTGCACATTGCCTGACCATTGCCTGTTTTTCAACTTTGTCTCTGTCTAACATTTGGATTTTTGCAAGCTTTCTCAATAAAGATATTGAGCACCTGCATTTGTGTCCGTATCTGCCGCCTGACAGAATACTTCACCTACATATGGATGCGGCAGGTGATATGGAGTGGCATCAGGGTGGCACAGGGCAGCCTCGTCAGAAAGCAACAACCGCAGATAGCCATGCTTAGCACACAGCTAGCATAGTTCCATGCCAGCTCCACTAGCTGCCTCGGCAGTGACCTCCTTTTCTTCCTCAATAATCGCATGCCCAGAAACATATGAAGGAATCCCTGAGTGAAATAAGATCATACAATTCATCGCCCTGCTGACTGACAAAGTGCTGGCATGGGCCACAGCTGTATGGTTGCAAGGGGATGAGGACAAAGCATCCTACAAATGATTCCTTCAGCTTTTCCTGAGTGTCTTCAACCACTCTTTTGAGATCAAGAAGATAGGTGAGAGACTTCTCTGCCTCAAGCAGGGGGACCTGAGTGCTGCCGAGTTTGCCCTAAACTTCCGCATGCTAGCAGCTGGACGTGGCTGAAAAGAGCCAGCACTCAAACCCACTTATCACCAGGGACTCAATGCAGAGATGGTCACAGAGCCGGCCTGCTGGGATGACCAATCCACCCTTGATTCCCTCATTGACACGTCCGTTTGCCGATAACATGCTCCAGAATCGAGGAAGAATAAGGACCATGACAACTCAGGTTCCAGAACTCCACACCACAGAATCCATGCAGCTCGGCCAGGTCAAGCTAACCACTGTGGATTGCCAAAGGCATCAGAGAGAGAGAGATTGTGCTATTATTGTGGCAGCCCACAGCATCATATAACACACTGCTCCACTAGGCACGCAAACAAGGTTCTTCAGCCAAACCATGAGTGAGCCCTCTCCACGCTTCTCTCCCACACGGTGAGTCCACCCTAAATTCTTTCACCAGAATTTTGTGTTACCAGATCAATGACTCAGGAAGTGTCTGTTCAGTTGCAGCACTGACTCACTCCAGCGCCACTGGAAATTTCCTATATAACTCCCTCAAGGCAAAGCTCCAGCTACCCCTTCAATCGCTGCAACACCCCCTCAACGTTCAAGCACTGGATGGAGGCCCCATTGGGGGGGAGGTACATCACTCACTGCACTGAACTACTATCCCTCAATGTCAGCACCATCAGGAACAAATAGTTCTCCTAGTCACTGTCACCACCAACTTCCCCGTGGTGCTTGGGTTCGCTTGGATGCCAACCCACGATCCTTAGATTTCCTGGAAAGAGAGAGAGATCACACGCTGGTCAGCTCTCTGTCATGTTAAGTGTCTCCAAGTCCCCTCTGTTTGTAACACCCTTATGACCATAGAAAGCCCTGAAACCCAGTCCCATGTAGTAATTCCCACCAAATACCACAGGTTCAAAGAGGTTTTCAGTAAAGTCAAAGCCAGTGGGCCACACTTCCCCTACAGCTGCACCATAGAGCTCCTGGTGGGAGACACACCTCCTTGCAACCGCATCTACCTGCTAAGGAAACTCAGGTCATGAACAAGTACATAAAAGAGACTCTGACAAAGGTGTACATCTGCCCCTCAATGTCACTAGCATTGGCAGGCTTCTTCTTTGTCTAGAAGAAAGGGGGCGGCTTATGGCCATGCATAGACTAGGCTAAACCAAGTAACTATCAAATGCCACTATCCTCTGCTGTTGGTTCCTACAACATTGGAGCAACTGCGAGAGACCAAAAACACAACTTTACTAAAAGCTTGATAAATGAGGTTCAGCGTGTGTGTGTGTGTGTGTGTGTGTGTGTAAATGAACAAACAGTTTTACATGTAACTAGTTTATTTCCGGTTTATTTCAGGACAGGTTCTTGCTATAGTGTCTTGTTTGGTCAAATCTCAAAATCTAGTGCACTACATATGGTCTGTGTTATAGCCTATGTAGTGAACATTATGGTGAATAGTTCACCTCCCAATGTCAGAGTTGACCAATCAAAACTGAGTATTTCTCTCCGTCACACACACACACACACACCTATATTCAATCTGCAATCAGTGTGTAATCAGAAGCTCAGAGGTGAATGTGTTTTTGCTGAACAGCTAGCAGAGCGACCGTGAGAGCCTTATTCCAGATCTGATTCCTGCTTCATAATAAAAATTAGTTTTTACACACAGATGGTTAATAAACTGATCACACACATGCATTGAATAGTTTTTAATCCCTTCACATGATTGAAACACTGCAGCAAAAAAAAAAAATCAAACACACACTGACAAAATTATATAAGAAAAAAAATGGACAAAAAAAATCAATGACTGTAGAAAAGTGAACACTTAATAGCAAACTAAACACTTAAACAAATATTTAAACTTAAACTAAAAACAAATATTTCACAATCACAACATGCGGCTCTATCTGAGAGAAAAAAAAAGTATTTATAATACTGCACATAAATGCAGCATCAAATCTACAGGTAAAGAAAAAAAGTGAGCATTTAAAGCTCAGAGCTGTGTGATACAACATTATCTAAAAGGCAAACAAAATTAAAAAGAGTAAAACAGTTACTAAAATCATGAAGCTGAGTCACTTTCTCTCTTGTGATGATTTGTGTGTTTAACTTTAATACAGAATAATTCTGCTGTTTTAGGAAAGAACTTTTAGGCAACTGTGTGATTTGTGCACGGACATTTAGCACACAAAGCTATCTATGGTAAACATGAGTTAAAGAGACTGAGCTGTTGTTAAAGTAAATCACACTGTGTGTATGTGTGTTTTATATTAAACTGTTATTTTTGTGCAGTTTTAAAGATTCTTCTCTCTGATCGTGTTTCAGTGTCAGAGTTCATCATTGTGCAGGTTCAAACAGAAAGTGACATGAAAACTAATTATAATTATTCCGCACTTTATTAATCGGTGCATTAAAGCATCACAAATCTGGCGAGATGTTCAGACTGAAGGTCATCACACACCGCTTTTATAAATTCATACAAAAACAAATAAAAACCTTTAATGAGAGCCGATCTGTGTGTGATCTGTTTAAACTCATCCTCATTAATGAGAGCATTGATGTAGAAATGATCTGGTTCTGTACGTTAATTAAACAATAAATGCATGAATACATTTTCAATAAATACATTCCAGTCGAACTCTCAGGTTCTTGCATCACCATCACGTCCTGCTCCGACTTTATTCACGCATCAGGAAGAAAAACAACAGGAGCACTTATTAACCAAACACATGGCTATAAATAATATTACAATAAAACAATAAAAATATATAAATATATTAATAATATATGAATAGTCACTCAAACAAAACAATAAATATTTTCTTTATGGTTCTTTCATTGTCCCTTTGGGGGAACCCTTAATTTGTTTTTTTTTTCCTATCAGAAGGACTTTCAAGTACAACATTTGGAAGCTAAGAAACTTTTATTAACCAGTGAACCCTTGAAGAAACCTTAAATAACCCTTTTTTTTCTAAGACTGTGTGTAGTAACTGGGTAAGCATGTGGTACAAATGCCAAAGTATTGTTTATTATTTTCTTCTTAATATCTAGGACTGTCAGGAGTTTAACATTTAGCTCCTTGGTACTAGCTACTCTTTTAGAAAAAAGGGATACTTAATGGTTCTTCAGATAATTAAGTTCTTAAACTCCTCAAAGTGTTGCTGAGTCAGTGAAAGAGGATTCTGTTCATATAATAACTGATGTATCTGACTTTGTGGTGAGGTGATCTGGTGAGGAGGTGGTGAGAAGGTGGTGAAGTGAAGTAGTGAGGTGGTGATTAGGTGTTGAGGTGGTGGTAATATGAGGTAGTGAGGTGTTGAAGAGGTGATGTGGTGAGGAGGTGATATGGTTAGGTGTTGAGGAAGTGAGGTTGTGAGGTGCTGAGGAGGTGAAATGGTGATGTGGTGAGGAGGTGAGGTGCTGAGGAGGTGAGATGGTGATGTGTTGAGGAGGTGATGTGGTGAGGTGAGGTGTTGAGGAGGTGAGATGGTGATGTTGTGAGGAGGTGATGTGGTGAGGTGTTGAGGAGGTGAGATGGTGATGTGGTGAGGCGAGGCGTTGAGGTGATGATGTGGTGAGGTGGTGAGGAGTGGCAGTAGTAATCGAGCCATAAGCAGACGAGCATCTAGACGAGGATTGTCTTTAAACAGAATTAATACACACTAATAGGAGTTTCAGTTCAGAGGAAATGGGAGTAAAGCTAATGAAGGACGCAACACAGCTGTCTGCCAAACACACAGCTAATCTGCTCTCATTATTATCCAGCGTATAATTACCCTCTGCCTGCAGAGGAACGGCCAATCCGGGAAAAACTGAAGGGTTCTCAGGGCACTGAGAGGAAGTGAGTGACCTACCGAGTCCCTTCAGGAGGAAACACTTCACTCCGGCTCAGAAAGAGACACGACAGAGTCTTTAATCCGCTCTGAGTGATGAGCTGTGAGTCACACATCTGTGTTTCAGAGTGTGAGAACACTTACGACTATATTTACTGAGAAAAGCTAATTTCATCTGTTTTAGGAGATGTTGGTGCTGGTGGGCGTGGCCTATTTAACATTTGATCTGCCAATAATGTGCACAAAAATGGACATGGGTACAACATGCTGATTAACAAGTGACAGGTGTGATGCATAATCACAGTATTAAACCCTGATTTACGTTTATCCTGTTTTAGTGATATGGGGTTGTGTATGGGCGTGTTTCCCAGGGGCGGGACATACAGACCGTTTGTCCTGGAAGTCCACTCATCCTGGCTTATGTACACCATGAGCGTGTGTGTGTGTGTGTGTGTGTGTGTGTGTGTGTGTGTAAAAATGATGTTTTAGTACCTCTGCTCTCACTGAGTGATCTACAGCGTGTATCCTGTTGAAGAACCACTCGGGAGCATGCAGAACCTCCATGGTTTTGCAAATAATTATTTTATATTTATTTTTTGCAAGTATATGTGAACCTCATATACACACCTGTGTACAGAAATCCACTGTGACGGACCTTAACACATAAAGAATGATGACAGCTCACAGTGAGATTGGTCACATGTTCATCAGAGTGTGTCTTTGTTCAGTGTCTCTGTCTCCATCAGCATCGACCAGGACATGACCTCAAGACACTGCTATTACTTTAAACACTATAGAGATGATGAGGTTATATTTCTAGGTCTGTACTGTGTGTGTCTGTGTGTGTGTGTTGTGTGTGTGCGTGTGTGTAGGCAAGCTTAGTGCTCTCTGCTAATTGACTTGCTCTCTGATCCCCAAATGTCAGCATGTCTCTCTCTTTGAACTTCACTACACCAGGACCTGTCGCTAGCACGGCAACTTGTCACCTAGCAACACCTGCAGGTCAATGTCACCTGTTTCACCTGTGTGTCACAGTGACACGCCTCCGTGTCAGCCCCTGACAGCCTCGTGACACACCGTCAGTGGTAAAGTCATGATAAGCTGAGTCCTTGTTAGTAGCAGAGCAAAGTGAAGATGGAAGGGAGGGCAAGGACGGCTTGTGCTGGGGGTTTGGCAGCTGGATGAGGGGGTCACCACCCGGGGGCGCTCTGTTCCACAATCTGCTTTAAACCAGAGAACACAAATAGAAATGAAATACTGAAAACACACACACACAAAATGTACTACAAAACTTTATGGAGAGGTTCTGTGTGTTTATGGCAAGGTTATGTGTGTTAATTGAGAGGTTCTGTGTTTAACCCTAGGTAACTCGCTCATTTTAAAGCAGCAGTGTGTAAAGTTTAGCTCCCTCTGCGGTCTGATTTGACTCATCTAAACCGACCCCACTTCCTCTGATGAAACTATGTGTTCACTGTGAAAAAGCACTGTACTTCACAGCTCTGTTCCAGTTGGGGGTGTGGCTAATTTCAGGGCCTGAAAAATATGAACAAAATCATGAGATGAAGGAACTACAGATCATCACTGCATGTTGTGAATCCGTTATCATTATCTTTTTTTAAAATGATATGTTTATTACAGGTCTATAAACACTTAAAAATAATACACACACTAATTTTGATAACAAAAAAGAAACTAAATCAGAATTCTGAAAGCAGAGTCATGAGTGATGATGGAGCTGAGTTAACACTGCTGCCTAAATGTTTCATATTTTATTGGATCATAACATTTCTGTGTTTAGATCACTGTTATCACAGTTAATAAAAGTTCAGGAACCGAGGAAAAATCTTTGTTATTAACAGTTATTAACACCCCCGACCCCCCCTCCATAATGCCCCTGAGCTGCCCCTTCAGCTCCTTACACCATTTTCTTGTCTGTGAAACTCTGCAAATGATCACTTTATTAAAGAAATGCTAAAATTACAGGAAAAGATGGCTTGTGAGGAATTCAGACCAATTAATGAAATAAATAAATAATTTATAAAGTGAACAGAACGAGAAATAGTAAATTAGTTTCACAAAACAAAGTTCAATTGAATTACCGACTGCATTATTTATGTAACAGTTAATTATCCAAAAGAGGATCGCGCTAATTAAAAGTCGAGTAGCTGGCCAGATCGCTTCATCAAACACACACACACACGCGCACACACACACACACACATGCATACACATTGACCAGTTTTTATGGTGAAAAGAGAAAATAATTATAAAAATAAATAACTTTAACATTACTTAGTAATGAGGTAATGCAAACTTCTGAAAAAAGTCCTTAAAGAAACATTTCAGTTAAAATATAAAATGTACACAGTGTTGTTTACTCCAGATGTGGCGGCTCAGACGTGCAGATTCAGGACACAGCAGAATGATATTTCTGTTTTATATTTTATCTTGGACTCCAGAGAATCACTTTCTCCTTAGTGCGACAATTGTGGCGAGGAACTCATTCATTCATTCATTCATTCATTCATCTTCAGTAAGCACTTTATCCCGGTCAGAGTGGTGTTGGAGCCGGAGTCTATGCCGTGATGGAACACCAGGCACTCTCAGGACACGGACATGGAGCAGATGATAATAAGGTTCCACTTTTTAAAGCTTTTTAAAGACTCAGTGTTACACAGTTGTTCATTATAAAATGAGAAAATGTGGTCTATTGAAGCAAGTGTGTGAAGGTTTTGGGTGACACAGACTTCCAGTACCTGTTAGCTACATTAGCCTCATAGCTCCAGTGCTAAACTACAGAAATAACCTTCACACATTGAGCACATCTCAGCTTATTCACTGCGTTTGTGCTAAAGTGGATGTATAATGTCCAAACTTTCACTTTAACATTTGTGTACTTCCCTGTTAGAGTTCTTTATTGTTCTCTGTGAGAAAGAGAACCAGGGTTTTTGGAGAACAGTGCTCACTCTTGTTCCACTAAATCCACAGAATCTAGATATAAGTCTCACTAGGGCCCTTCACCGGTTCCTGAACAAATCCTTTGAAACCTGAAGATGGAGCTTTAGTGAAAATGTGATTGGATCAAACACATTTGCATGAACAACGGCCCGCTCTGTTCTTTAGTCAGGTCGAGTTTCGGCCACAGCACTGGCCCCTTGTTCCCTACTAAGTGAGCGAGTGGTAATTAGGGTGCACTGCACAAAGAGGCCCACACTCGCAGTGCAGCCGGGATGACTCATTAGGAGATGAGAGATTAGATAACGAGGGTTTGAGTGTCCTCAGTCTCCTGCTGCACACCTGCCCCCTCAGATATAGGTGAAACCCTTCATCCCCCGCTCCCCCCCACGGGCCCCTCAGCATTGTGGGATATCTAACCCCTAGGTCATGTCCCTCGTGGCTACTTTCACTATGTTGCTTCAGAATAAGTTGGACGCCACATCGAGCTCCTCAAATGTCCTCTTTGTCCACATGACATTTTCAGAGACTGATGTCTGACACACACACACACACACAGAGTGTAATCTGCAGTGTGGTTCTGAACTGACAGCTACAAATTGAATATCTGTTTCTGTTCCAAATCTCACCCTATGCACTATTCCCTATTCCCTACACTAATCACAATAGTACAGATCGGAGAGACTTTATTCTGACTGATCCGGTTTTAGACTGTGTGATTTCAGTGGTCTTTTAAGATTATTACTCATCACACTGTACAAGATCCCAACAAAATTCTTCACAGTTAGTTTGAGGTAATAAGGAGATTTGTTCCTGTCCATTAGCATGTTTAGTTTAAGTTTGTCCATTACTGCTACTGTATCTGTAGCTGTCCCATGAGTTTGCTGTCCTCCTACTGGTGGATTTTAGATGAGCGCTGTAGTAGCGCTTACACTCTGAGGCTTTAATCACAAATTTCTTGCACTGACAGATAATTTATCCTCGTCTGTTTTTGATCGCACTAAATCATGTCACATTATGACTTCCAGCACTACCAGTCTCAAAGAATTCATTTGCAATGTGTAATTTTTATCTGCGACAGCAACATTTGTCTGAAAATCATGCAGTGTAAAGTCGACTGTACAGGTTTTGGCTTTTACAGCTTCACATCTATATACTGTAATTATTGGAACATTCTAGAACTCTCACTGTGTTCATGTAATGGCCTTGTGCACAGTGTCTATATACTGTTTTTTCCTGCTCACTACACTGGAGAATCATGTGCACTATGTAGTGCACTTATACTGAGTACACTCGATGAAAGAGCTTTAATTCTGATCTGCAGGGTTCTACAATGTAGAGTTCAGAATATTGAAATCAACAATGTTACATAATAAAAACAAAACACTGTAGAAGAGCCATGTGTGTGTGTGTTACACAGAAAATAAATGTTCAGATATAACAGAATAAAAAAGTTTATAAGGTATGTGTGTATGTGCATATAGGTGTGTGTCTATGTGTGCATTACAGTTGGTGTGTAAATGTGTAGCAGCAAGATGATGTTACTGATGTCTCATTCCCTTCATCTCTTATTTACCCCCCCCCCCCCCCACACACACACACACGCCAGTGTAGTTTGTATTGATCATGAGATGAAATTAAAATCGATGCTCAAGTTACACTGCAGTAAAATCTAAAGAGACGCCTGGACCAGTATAACAGAGGAGCACTAAGTAGGGAACCGTGGAGGGAAGAGAAAGAGTGAGTGAATACACCTGTTTCACTTCACTAGAGGCTCCCTGATTGCATGCTGATTGCATATAGTAGCTGCACAGTAGCATGGCGAAGTAAATATATTATAGCAAGAAAAATTAACAGAGAAGAAAAAGTAGCACCCTGGTACAATGATCACATGTGCACCTTAAAACAGAACATTTGAAAATTAGACTGTAATTGGGGTCAAACTAATTTGGTAGTATTCCAAAAAGCATGGAAAGAGAGCCTCCTGAGCTATAGAAAAGCTCCTAGCGCTGCTAGATCAAATGTATCTCTCCACCCTAATAGAAGATAAGAAAAATAATCCTAGATTCTTATTTAATACTGTAGCAAAATTAACGAGGAATAAGACAACCACAGAATTATGCACACCATCAGTATTTAGTAGTGATGACTTTATGAATTTTTTCAATAACAAAATTGAAAATATCAGGCAAAAAATTCAGACTATAAATTTAAAATCAGACAATTTGATAACACTTTCCTGTAGATAATAATATAATGATATGAGATCAACAATTAGAATGTTTTACTCTCCTTTGAGAGACCGAACTAATTTCACTAATTTCCTCATCAAAATCATCAACCTGTATACTAGATCCTTTACCTACATGTTTTTTCAAACAGATAATTCCTGAAACAATCAAACCTCTTTTAAAGATAATCAATTCTTCCCTTAGCACTGGCTATGTACCTATGTACCTGCTAGCAATTTTTAATTTAAGCTAGCAGTCATCAAACCCTTGATTAAAAATACCTGACCTTGACCCCTGTCAGCTGTCCAACTATAGGCCAATATCAAACCTCCCCTTTATCTCCAAGATCCTAGAAAAGGTTGTAGCACAGCAGCTATGCTCATACTTACATAGGAATAACATTCATGAAATGTATCAGTCAGGATTTAGGCCTCATCATAGCACAGAGACAGCGCTGGTTAAAGTGGCAAATGACCTACTGCTGGCCTCTGATCAGGGTTGTGTCTCCTTGCTTGTGCTGCTTGACCTTAGTGCAGCTTTTGATACCATTGATCATGCTATTCTCCTCGATAGACTAGAAAATGTAGTAGGCATTAAAGGAACGGCCCTCTCCTCGCTCAGGTCTTATTTGACTGATCATTATCAGTTTGTAAACGTAAATGGTGACTTCTCTACGCATACTTAAGTAAAGTTTGGTGTTCCACAAGGTTTGATTTTAGGCCCACTGTGTGTTTTTCTTCAGCTGCTACATCTGGGGAAAATTATTCTTAAACATGGTATTAGCTTCCACTGTTATGCTGATGACACACAGTTTTATGTTTCAGCAAAGCCAGATGACAGACACAAGCTTAATAAAGTTGAGGAATGTGTAAAGGACATTAGACACTGGAGGCTGAGTAACTTCCTCCTACTTAATTCCAACAATAAAGATACTTTTATTTAGACCACAGTAAGTGAATAAACAAGCTTCAGTTAATCCAGAATCCAGAGGGCCTTACTAGAATCAGAAGATATGACCACATCACCCCTATCTTATCCACACTGCATTGGCTCCCAATCAAATTTCGCATTGATTATAAAATACTACTATTGACCTGCAAAGCACTGAATGTTCTCGCGCCACAGTACCTGAGCAAACTTCTGGTCTTTTATGATCCACCACACCTACTTCAATCAAAAGGTGCAGGCTACTTGTGGGTACCTCGAATAGTGAA
>CM040460.1:109134-121634 GCA_022758105.1 Pangasianodon gigas
GTGTTCGGGGCTCAGACACAGTCTCAGTGTTTAAGTCTCGGCTGAAAACATATTTGTTTAGTCAAGCCTTTTGTGAATAGTTTTTTCTTAGGTACAGGGGCAGGTCTGGAGGGTTTCACAGGCATAGAGTGTTGTGGTGAACTGGGATGTTTGGATGCTGTCGCCCCCCCACTCTCACGCGTTCACTCAGGTTTGTCGACGGTGGAGAGGCTGGAGCTTTATGTCCCAGGATGCCCTCATGTCTGTGTTACCTTCTGGCTCTCCCTTTTAGTTATGCTGTCATAGCTAGTCTTGCCGGAGTCCCTAATTACACTCTCCACACAGTACATATTCTTTAACCATTACAGTACAAGAGTATACCTAATAATCTGTGTTTTCTCTGTCTCTCTCTCTTTCTTTCACAGATCACCATGAAATTACTGTGGATGGTATCACACAGACACCCCAAAGATTCTTGGATAGTCTAAAGACTGCAATTGCTAAGAACAGTTTACACTCAAGTCTCCATCATTGAACAGTTAATAAGGTTGATGCAATCGACCTAAAGTAAAAACTCTAATCATGCTCATGCTCAAGTTCTTCTTAACACAATTAGCACTGCTTGACTATATAGTATACAGGTATAGAAGATAAATTATTTACAATTGCACTATCTGGTGTCACTCAGATGAGGATGGGTTCCCTTTTGAGCCTGGTTTCTCTCAAAGGTTTTTCCTCACGTCGTCTCAGGGAGTTTTTCCTCACCACTGTCGCCTCTGGCTTGCTCATGAGGGATAAATTTAAAATTTTTATTTAAATTTTATATCTGGATTTCCATAAAGCTGTTTTGTGACAGTGTTAAAAGTGTTAAAAGTGCTATATAAATAAAAAATTGAATTGACTTGAAGTTTCAGAGAGGACAAAGAGGACATGTCTCAGAGAGGACGTGTCTCAGTGAGGACAGTGAGGACAGAGAGGACTCTCAGAGAGTAAAGGACATCTCTCGGCTGTGTTTCAATGATAATTACAGCCTTGCTGCCTGTGTCCCTCCAAAACAAACTTCTTGGTGCTTTTCGTCTGTAATTATTTGTCTCATTTTTGGCAGCTGCTGCTCAATCCCTGGGAAACGGCGTCAGTAGTGAGTCACCTAAAAAGTGTGCACTACAAAGGGAGCAGACTCACTGCTGCAGGTCATTAGTGTCCTAATTATAGCCAAGAAAGGTAGGAGATTTTGATAGACATCAGAAAGGTTTATTTATTTCCTCCTGTCTTACACACACACACACACACACACACACACACACACACAGGGGAACACACTTTTGTGTGTCTCTGAGTTTGAAAGTCGTACCGTGGGGCTTCTCTAACTCTAAAGACTCTTGCACTACTTTAATTACATGCACATATCCCATCGCTGTCTTTCTCTCTCTCACACACACACACACACACACACACACACACTGCAGACTTTCATTGCATTTTATAAACAAATCTGTCTCTCCCCACTTTAACTCTTTTTTTTATTTCATCGTCTTCCCTCTCACATTCTCTCTTTAGCCACACCCACCACAAGCTAATCTTCACCACAGTACCACATTTAAAACTAAGTCTACGTCAGTATAACAGGAAGTGCTGACAAACACCAATGCTCACACTTCGCTGATGAACTCGAACGCTCACGCTGTGCTGGTGAACACGAACGCTCACGCTGTGCTGGTGAACTCGAACGCTCACGCTGTGCTGGTGAACACGAATGCTCACGCTGTGCTGGTGAACTCGAATGCTCACACTGTGCTTGTGAACACGAACGCTCACGCTGATGAATAAGAACGCTCACACTGCGTTGAAGAACATGAAGCTCACACTGCTCTGACGAACACGAACACTCACACTGCATTGAAGAACATGAAGCTCACACTGCTCTGACGAACACGAACACTCACACTGCGTTGAAGAACAAGAAGCTCACACTGCTCTGATGAACACGAACGCTTATGCTGCGCTGAAGAACATGAAGCTCACACTGCTCTGATGAACACGAACGCTTATGCTGCGCTGAAGAACATGAAGCTCACACTGTGCTGATGAACATGAATGCTAACCTGCGTGAACGCTCAGTGATGTTTAATTCTGTTTTGATTATTTGTTTATAAATATTTCTAAAGTTCAGATGATAAACTGCTGTGTTTGGGTAAAGGAGAGATCAGATGAGAGAAAAACACTGTTCTTCCTTCATCAAGCCATCAGTTACCCACAATCCCCTTGGAGAACCGAGAGAGCAGGATGTAATGAAACGTAATAAAACTGTCTCTCACATATGACTATAAAGGTTCTTTTCAAGAGTGTGTGCTCTGTAATTATCCCACCTTCTTCACTCAAACTTTGCATTTCTCTTAACCCAGTCTGGGGAAAAGTCCAGTCTCAGATCTGCAGAACTGCAGAACCTCTCCAGCTGTACTAACTTCTCCTTAAAGAACTCCTGCAGTGTAAAAGAACTTCAGCTCCATCTCATTACACTTTGGTTAAAGTTCTTAGCTTTTTGAAAGGAGTTGTAATTGGACCTATATCCAAAGGGAAAACTTCTGTTGTGGGGTTCTACACAGAACCCTATAAGGCTTAAACCAAAACCTTAACCCCTCCCAATGTGCTGCACTGTAACTAAACCTCATCTCTCTCTCTCTCTCTCTCTCTCTCTCTCTCTCTCTCTCTCTCTGTACTGCGTTGTCTTTACATATCCTCCTGTCTCCATTTGTCTTTTCTTTCTGCCATGTGTTTTTTTATAAAATCTCTGAGCTGGTACTTTACTGGTACTTTTTGAACTCGGCTGCTGATCAGCTTTATTCGTCTATGCCGTGTCCCCTAGAGGCCCGTGTTTGGATGCTCACGGAATGAAAGAGTTCGGCTCACGTGGCGTGAAATGAAAGCAGAGAATAAGCTGATGCATGAGAAAAGAAAAGAATGAGCTGTTCTGCATGATGGAGGAGGAGGAGAGAGCGACAGATGAAGAAAGAGAGAGAGGGCAAGAGACAGAGACTGAGAGAGACAGACACACACACACACAGAAAGAGAGAGAGGACAGAGACAGAAGGTGAGAGAGGCAGATAGATAGATAGATAGATAGATAGATAGATAGAGCGACAGACAGACAGAGATTTGACTCAAATACAATTCTAAAGCTGCAGTTTGAAACTGGAATGAGTCTCAATTCAGCAGAAACTGTCAGCTAACACTTTAAAGTGTGCACTATATAGTGATCTATAGCAGGATTTAAGCTGGGATTTAGGATATCAAGTTTAAACATTTAATGTTTGACAAAATTGCTTAATTTACTGAATGTTTAGTGTTTATGGTGCTGAATATTAGAATTTTATTCTGTGTTAGCGTTAAAGTGTTAATTTTAAATATGTGGCAGTGACACGTGATGATTTTAGATATTTGGACTAAAATCTAAAATCTATAAATAACTCAATAATAAAACCATTATTGTATTATATCATTAATGTGCAGTGTATTATATAATTAATGCATTATATCACGAGGTCTCATTGATGGCTCTGTAATATTCAACTGGCTTCATGTCATGTTTCCTCTGAACACTAAACACACAGAAAACTGGATCTTTCATTTAAACCAGAACACACTAAACTTACACTTCTCTCAACTGTCCTTTTGTGTAATGTGTACTCTGATTGGACCGTGTGTGTGTGTGTGTCTGCATTGGTTTCTTCTCCAATGGCATTTTGGGTAAAAATGATGACAGAGTAAATAAACCTCCTCGTTCATGTTCATCTCGGTCACTGCTGATGATGTGTTATAGATGTGAAAAATATCAGCATAAATAGAGATCAGATCTAGGGGGCATGTCCCTCTGTGTGGATACCTGACATGACTGTCACTGCATGAATCTACAGTCTGAGTGAGACAGAAATCAGCCCCAGACTCTCTCCTCACTTCTTCACACCAGTTGTGTGTGTTTTTATTATGACCCTTTGGTGGTGCTGTTGCACTCACCTACACAAGAGTCTAAAATAATCCTCTTTAAGACATAAAACATTAAATAATCTGATGTCGAGTCAAAACTGAAATGTTATATTGATGTGTTCTATCTTTGACAGATAGGGTGAGGGGCTTAACACTGCACATTTACACCACACACACTCGAGTGTGTTAGATTTACTGAGCTGAATACTAGCTTGCGTTGTGCACTAGATTTAGTGCTTATGTGTAAAATATTGTGAGTGTATGCTTATGATTTTCTGTGTTGAATATTTTCTGCTCTGCTGCCTGTGTGTGTGTGTGTGTGTGGCTCATCGGTTAGTGCTGTGCTGATCTAGAGCCCATCAGTACAGGATATACAGCGCTAGCAGGTGAACACGCTTCTGCGCCACTGCTCCGCTAATACAGGTATCCATTCAGCTGACAGTTTTACAGCTCTGAAATTCACTTAGTGCTAAATTTCCCCTCAGATGACTCGGTGTGTGTGTGTGTGTGTGTGTGCACTGCAGGCCAGCATGTCCATGTTCCCACTCTGAGACACGAGGACATCAACCCCAGCGCTTCATTTCACTAATATGATTGTGTGTTAGCGCAGGCTGAGATTGAGTTAAAGGGGAGGAGAAGCGCGGCACAGCACGCCACTTCATTACCCCGAGGCCTCAAATATGCCAACGTCAGAGCATACACAACAGCCAGCGGTCGATACGGCAATGTTCACTTTAAATCTCACTGCATTGCGCGCGCACACACACACAAACAGACAAGCTTCACTAATCTTCTACTTTATGATACTGATCCTGCAAACTAAACACACACTTTCACACACTCTGTGTGTGTGTGTGTGTGAAATGTGAGCTAATTTTAGCATTAATTCAGTTTAACATACACACAGACTCAGTAAACTGTGTTTCTCTCTCTCTCTCTATCTCTGTAAAAAATCAGTCAAAGTCAAAAGGTTGCTTTATTGGCATGACAAATATTAACATTTGTAGTGTCAAAGCTTGGATACAGACTTTGGGAACAAACTAGAAAATAACTACAGAAGTAAATAAATAGAAAAAAAGTACATACATTCAACATTACAGTCAAAAAGAAACACTAGTAGTGACACTTATAGAACCCTGAGAGAAAAAATAAAATAATAAAAAACAAATTAAATAAATAAATAAATAAATCTGTGTCTCTCTGTCTCTTTCTCTCTCTCTCTCTGTCTCTTTCTCTGAGGATTGTGGGTAGCAGACAAGGGTGCAGATGCTTGGAGCACGTCTCTGAGCATTTCTAGTTTTCCCTGTTTATTTACTTTTCTTTTCTGTTTTCTTCTTTACTTCTATTGATTTATAGTAAAAGTTTAGTGTGGCTAACAGTGTGTGGGCTGACCACTGTCAGCAAAACTCACTTCGGATTGGAGCTAAATGGAGATTTCTCCTGCCTGACCCTGAGACACGGGTATAAATGCACGCTGGACCATTCCATATCTATCGAGGAAGACCTAACTGCATTCAGTGATCAGATTGGTGGGTTAAACATCAAATCAGCTTTTCAGATGGTTTAAAAAACCCAGACATTAAACACGTCATGTCTTTCCGCTGTTTCACCTACATGATCCTAAACACACAGCACGAGCCACTAACTAAAAATCGAGGGTAAAGATTACACCATCTTTATTATCTGAGAACAGATGAGATGTTTTGTGTGTGGTGAACACAGCCATGTCAGACAGGCGTGTAAGAGCAGGCAGAAGCCAGGCTGAGACACAGACAAACCCAGCATGTACTGAGCAGCCAAGTGAGTCTGCAGCTCGTGCTGCTCCAGTTACAAGTCCCACTGAGCAACCAGAGGAAGAAACCTCCAACCCCACTAACCCACCCCAAGATAGGAGTCACACATAAGACTGACAACACTGACAAAACCCCAGCAAGCCACAGTGCTACTCTAGCTCCACAACGTAACCCCAGTGTTAAAAGAAAAAAAAACGTGAAAAAGCAGGAACCGACTCTTCTGGCCCCACTGCCAGATCTGCCCCTATCTCAGACAGACCCGGTCCGGAGTGAAGAGCAGATGCAGCCTGTTCATCCAGAGGCTGATCCAAATGTTCTACCTGAAGCTGAAACAGAGGGGGAAGTGCAGGGAACCTGCTCTGAGATGGTTTTAGAAAGCTCACAGTGTGATGATGAGTCAGAAAATGAGTTTGAAGATATAGAGAGTGGTTCTGCTGAAGACTCTGATATCTCTGAGGTGATAACTAGACTAAGTAAAACTTTTAACAGTTCTCAGCTCTATACTGTATCACAGATAAACACATTTTTAGATCTCACTAAAGGGGCTAAAAACCAAAATTGATGCCTTTTTCACCAATCTCCCACATTTTTATCTGTCATGTGACATAGCAATGCAGCATACCACTCTCGAAGAACTTGACCAGCCGAAACGCTATTACCTAAGAAACTAATGCCAAAAATCAAAAACATTATCCAGTGTAAGTCCAAATAAAGAGACTTCATTAAAAAGAAAAACAAATACCATGTATTCTTTAGTGCTATTTTCTCTGATCAGCAGCATGTCATTGCTAAATATAGGGTTACTTAATATAAACAGATGTCGTAGTGCTGAGAAGCGGTTTAGACTTCTCAGTTTTCTGCTTCAAAAAAAGCAAACATTCTCCTATAAGACACTAATAACCAGACACAATGGCTGAGTGAGTGGAAAGGTCAGGATTTCCTTAGCCATAGCTCAAATATGAGCATTGGGGTCGCTATACCGCTTTCTGCAGATATTCGAGAACAGCCAATAAACACAGCAGAAATCATACCTGGAAGGATGCAGAGACTAGATATCGATCTCCACAAACTCTCCCTTTCTTTGATTAATATCTATGCTCCCAAAGTTGGCACAGACCGTACTCAGGTTTTAGATCATTTGAATAAAGTTATCTCAGACATTCCCAGAGAAAGAATAAACATTTTAGTTGGTGATTTTAACTGCACTCTGAATCACAGTGTAGACCGGAACCACAGTGAGCCTCATCCTTGCTCAGCAGAGGCACTCAGAACTGTAGTACAGAACCACAGCCTAGTAGATATGTGGAGGGGAAACTCTAACTACAGACAGACAGTACACCTGGTTAAAATCCAATCCTGAAAAGATCTTCACAGTGAGACTTGATAGGTTCTACACTCAGAGTTTAAACAGAGGCAGATTCTATAACAGTTATATACATCCCACTCCACTCTCTGACCATCATTACATCTCATAACTGTCACTACCACACTGAGCACTTTCCGTCAGCATCACTGGCACTTTAACAACAGCATATTGCAGGATAACCACACTGCTCATGCTTTTACACTTTTTTGGGAGTCTTGGAGAGAGAGAAAGTCACAGTACACATCACTAAGCTACCCAGGCGACAAGAAACTACAAAAATGACATAATCTCACAAGTGCTATCTTTCTATGAGGAACTATACAACAGCCAGCCACGTGATCCTTGAGCCCCTTAAGACCCTAACAGCCTTTGCCATTGGTGGATGTTTCATCTTATGGATCAGGCTGTTTTACAGTGATGTGTACAGCATGATGAAAATAAACGTAACAGTAACACGAACCTTTCCTGTGCACAGAGGTGTTTGACCAGACTGCAGTCTGTCCGGTCTGCTGTACACCCTCTCCATCGAGCCCCTGCTAAGACACCTGTGAGAAAACCCACAAGGCTTTTCAGTACTAAGTCCCAACCTATCTGACATGACCACAATTAAGCTCATCGCATATGCTGATGATGTGACAGTAATAATAAGCTCTGAAGACAACATTAATCACCTATGTTCAAGCCTCAAGGTCTTCCAGAGAGCATCATCCGTACCTGTGAACTGGAACAAAACTGACACTTTGCTCCTAGGTCAATGGCAGGAGGGGAATCCACTTCACTTCCCACAGCAGTGTTCAAGGAACAAAGAAGGATTGAGGATACTTGGAATCTTCTTTGGCACAGACAGGTACATGCAAAAGAACTGGGACAGACTGGCAGATAAAGTGCTGAAAAAAACTATACAGATGGAGATGGATTCAACCACAGCTATCCTACAGGGGCAGGGTCCTAGCAATAAAAAAAACTTGGCTGCCTCAATGCTGTGGCACCGTCTGATGGTACTGGATCCACCTCCAGAACTTCTGCATCGACTTCAGAAGCACTTTGTGGACTTTGTCTGGAGCAGTCACCATTGGCTACCACCTGGTGCAATGAGTTTACCAGTGTGTGAGAGCGAGCAGATCCTGGTCCATCTTTCATCCAAGGTAAAGGCCATGAGGCTACAAACAGCCCAGAAGCTGCTGTAATGTCCTAACCCTGTGCCGTGGGTGAGTTTCGGGCTTGCAGTACTGAGGATTGCAGGCAGAATGAGGCTCGACAGGCAGATGTGTTTAATGTCCAACAACGCCACAAAGACTGTGCCTACCAACACTTTTATGGAACTGTTTTTAAAGTCTGGTGTTAGATTAGAGAGCAACGGAAAGACCATTATGGCCTTGACGAACCACTTTTTTTTACAGCACCTGGTTCCCTGAGCAAACTGTGTCCAGAAAACAAAATTACTTTATTTGCCTGTATTTCAGTGGGAGTGGCCAAGGTGATAGATCTCAGTGACCAGGATAAGCGAGAGTGGGTACCCACTCTGTCCAGAGAAATCGGGGGCAGATCAGAGAGGATTGTGGGAAATGTAGTGAAGACTTTGAAAGCTTTGTTCCCCAGACCCCTACTGACCTACAGAAATAGCTACATTAATGGAGATCCAGCGCAAATGGCCTTTCCAGAACTGTTCATAACTCCCAGTCAAGCTCCAGATGACAACAGCACAGGTCAACTCCTCCCATACAAAAAACTTCAATTCAATTCAATTCAATTTTATTTGTATAGCGCTTTTAACAATGGATATTTTCACAAAGCAGCTTTACAGAAATAAATACATTCAAATTAAATTAAATCAAAATAAATTGTAAATGTGTGAATTTATCCCCATGTGACTTAAAAACATCAACAACTTTCTCAACAGCAACAAAGAACTGACTGTACAACTCCTGCATAAAAATGGACTTTCAAGAGAACTCAAAGGCCAAGCATACACAAAGTGGAGAACACACCTACCCATACTTCCACCTCAGTCCCCTTCATGGAGGGTGCTGTCCAACTATCCTGTCAATTGTCCAACTATAGGCCAATATCAAATCTCCCCTTTATCTCCAAGATCCTACAAAAGGTTGTAGCACAGCAGTTATGCTCATACCTACATAGGAATAACATTCATGAAATGTATCAGTCAGGATTAAGGCCTCATCATAGCACAGAGACAGCGCTGGTTAAAGTGGTAAATGACCTACTGCTGGCCTCTGATCAGGGTTGTGTCTCCTTGCTTGTGCTGCTTGACCTTAGTGCAGCTTTTGATACCATTGATCATGCTATTCTCCTCGATAGACTAGAAAATGTTGTAGACTTTAAGGGAACGGCCCTTTCCTGGCTCAGCTAATCGTTATCAGTTTGTAGATGTAAATATTGACTTCTCTACACATACTAAGGTAAAGTCTGGTGTTCCACAAGGTTCTGTTTTAGGTCCACTGCTCTTTTCTTAATATATATGATACCTCTGGGCAAAATTATCCGTAAAAAACATGGTATTAGCTTCCACTGTTATGCTGATGACACACAGTTGTATGTTTCAGCAAAGCCAGATGACAGACACCAGCTTAATAAAGTTGAGGAATGTGTAAAGGACATTAGACACTGGATGCTTATTAACTTTCTCTTACTTAATTCTGACAAGACAGAAGTACTTGTACTAAGACCAGATGCAGCTAGATGTAAGCTTTCTGATTACATAATAACTCTGGATGGCCTTTCTGTTCATGTGCAGCAGTAAAAGACCTTGGTGTGATTATCGACTCTAGTCTTTCTTTTGAAGCTCATGTAGATAATATTACTAGGATAGCCTTCTTTCATCTCAGAAATATTCCTAAGATAAGAAATATATTGTCACTACATGATGCAGAAAAATTAGTTCATACTTTTGTTACCTCTAGGTTGGATTACTGTATTGCCTTGCTGTCTGGATGCTCCAGTAGATGCATAAACAAGCTCCAGTTTCTCCAGAATGCAGCAGCGAGAGTCCATACTAGAACCAGAAGATATGACCACATCACTCCTATCTTATCTACACTGTATTGGCTCCCAATCAAATTTTGCATTGATTATAAAATACTACTATTGACCTATAAAGCACTGAATAGTCTCGCGCCACAGTACATGAGGGAACTTCTATGATTTATGGTCTTTTATGTTCCACCATGCCCACTTCGATCAAAAGGTACAGGCTCTTTGTTGGTACCTCGAATAGTGAAGGCCGCAGCAGGGGGTAGAGCTTTCTCTTACAAAGCCCCAGAGTTAGAATAGAATAGAATTGATTTTTATTGTCATTGTTTTGAACAACGAAAGACTGTTTAGCAGCTCACAAGGTTTTGGCATGATAGACAAATACAAATAAAAAAATAAAATAGACAAGAAGAGAGGTATTCCAAAAGGTAATATATACAATGGTTAGTGCAAAATATTGTAGTGTACACTGGAGCAAATTAAACAAGAACAACAGTGCAGAATACAGTATACATAGTGTTGTTGTATACTCTATGAATGTATATCAGGATATATGAATAATAAACATAAGTGTAACAGTATAAGATTTGTGTAAACATATGAGAGGTGTTTACAGATTAGTGCAAATATGCAGTGTGGTGTGTGCGTGTGTATTATTGCACTTGTAGACCTGAGACATAGGTTTATTGTTTGATAACGCTTGGGAGCAGAAGGAGGGAAGGAGGAGGATTTATGCATTTGACTGCCTGTGGGAAGAAACAGTTCTTTAATCTGTTAGTCCTCATTTTGATTGTTCTGTATCTTTTCCCAGAGGGCAGAGGGGGAAGCAGGTGATGTCCAGGGTGAGTGGGGTCCATTATGATATAACTGGCTTTCTTTCTGAGACAGCCAGTGTAAATGTGTTTGAGGGGAGGTAGTGTTGTGCCAATGATGCGCTCTGCCACCCTCACCACCCGCCGCAGGTCTTTTTTATTCTCTTCTGTGCAGCTGCTGAACCACACTGTGATGCAGTAGGTCAGAAGGCTCTCTATTGTTGACCGATAGAAATTGGTCAGCAGGTGATGAGGGAGGTGCGCCTGTTTCAGTTTCCTGAGGAAGTAGAGTCTTTGCTGTGCCTTCCCCACCTGATGGGAGATGTGTGTGGACCAGGTGAGGTCGGCTGAGCTATGCACACCATGGAACTTAAGCTCTCTACCCTCTCGACCTCCTTACCCTGTATGCAGAGGGCAGAGTGCTCAGTACGCCTTGATCTTCTGAAGTCAATTATAAGTTCCTTGGTTTTGGAGATGTTTAAGTCCAGATTATTGAGGGAACACCATTTTGTCAGATACTGAACCTCCTCCTTGTAGGCTGTTTCATTATTATCTGTAACCAGTACCAATATGGTGGTGTCATCAGCAAATTTGACAATGGTGTTGGTGGAATGTATAGGGGAGCAGTCGTGTGTGAAGAGCGAGTAGAGGAGGGGGCTGAGGACACACCTGTGTTTAGGATGAGAGTTGATGATGTGTGACCTCCCATCCTGACATTCTGAGGTCTGTTACGCAGGAAGTCCAGTATCCATGTGCACAGTGAACTGCCTAGGCCCAAGTTGCTCAGTTTTTGAACGAGTTTGTGGGGGATGACTGTGTTAAAAGCTGAACTGAAATCCACAAACAGCATCCTTACATAAGTGTTTCTGTCATCCACGTGTGTAAGTGCAGTGTGGAGAGCTTTGATGACTGCATCTTCTGTTGATCTGTTTGCTCGGTAAGCAAACTGGTTTTGGTCGAGGTCGGCAAGGATGACGGTTTTGATGTGAGAGAGTATGAGTCTCTCAAAGCATTTGGTGATGATAGGGGTTAGAGCAACTGGACAATAGTCATTCAGGCAGTTCACTGTGGTTTTCTTTGGAACTGGGATGATCATCGCTGACTTGAGGCAGGTGGGGACAGACTGTAATAGCGAGAGGTTGAAAATGGTGGTAAATACCTCTGCCAACTGGTCTGCACAGGCCTTCAAGATCCATCCAGTGACTCCATCTGGACCAGCTGCTTTCCTCGCGTTGACCCTGCGTAGAGTGGATCTGACCTGATGCTGGTGTAGCTGTATCGGGTCATCCTTTCCTGGCCGTGAAGGATGGCTGCTGACGTCACTGTTCCGCTGGTCAAAGAAAAGAAATGGTTCAGAATGTCTGGCAGAGTGCTGTCTATGGGGTTTATGTCTGTGTGACTGTTCTTGTAGCCAGTGAGGGTCTTTATTCCTTGCCACATACCCCTGGAATTGTAGTTGGAAAAGTGTTCCTCAATGCGTTGCTTATACCTGCGTTTGGCCTCTCTGATGCCTCTTCTTAGGCCTGAACGTGCCTCCTTGTAGGCTAGTTATGGAACAGCCTTCCACTTAATGTTTGG
>CM040460.1:126634-132580 GCA_022758105.1 Pangasianodon gigas
ATCACTGAAAGAGAGCCTGCCAATCAGGAACCATCATGGACCCTGTTCTAATCATGCTTTTAAACATTTCCTCTCATACTTCCTCTTCCTGAAGTGTGTTAAAGGAGTGACATGATGACATCATTCTGAAGAGAATGAAATAAAAAATGACCCTGACGTTTGTACTCAAAATCTGTTCAACACATGTAGCACTGCATGACTCATGCAATATACAGTCGTGGAAGAATAATGACTCATAATCAGAATCTGGTGTCACCTAGAAGATGGGTTCCCTTTTTGATTCTGGTTCCTGTCAAGATTTCTTCCCCATGACATCTCAGGGAATTTTTCCTCATCATCACCACTTCCGGCTTGCTCATTATGGACAAATTTAAATCTATATCCAGATTTCTGTAAAGCTGCTTTGTGACAATGTCCATTGTTAAAAGCTCTATATAAATAAATTGAATTGAAATTGAAGATGAGTGACATGATGACATCATTCGGAAGAGGAGTGATGCAGTAATTGTGACGCACGAGGTGAGGTAGGCGTGGCGATGCCTGAGAAAGAGTGGTGACGCATACAACGAAAAAAGTTGTGGTGATGTGAGCTGAGGGAGGCGTGGTGATGCGTGAGGCAAAGAAGGTGTGGTTACTCATGAGGCGATGTAGGTGTGGTTACTCATGAGGTGATGTAGGAATGGTGATGCATGAGGTGAGGTAGGTGTGGTGACTCATGAGGCGAGGTAGGTGTGGTTACTCATGAGGCGATGTAGGAATGGTGATGCATGAGGTGAGGTAGGTGTGGTTACTCATGAGGCGATGTAGGAATGGTGATGCATGAGGTGAGGTAGGTGTGGTTACTCATGAGGCGATGTAGGAATGGTGATGCATGAGGCGAGGTAGGTGTGGTTACTCATGAGGTGAGGTAGGAATGGTGATGCATGAGGTGAGGTAGGTGTGGTTACTCATGAGGCGAGGTAGGTGTGGTGATGTGTGAGGCAAAGAAGGTGTGGTTACTCATGAGGCGAGGTAGGTGTGGTTACTCATGAGGCGAGGTAGGAATGGTGATTCATGAGGCAAGTTAGACGTAGTGACTCATGCGGTGAGGAAGGCATGGTGATATGTGAGGCAAGGCAGGTGTGAGTATATTAAAGGTAAACTTGAATTTATGATCTGTGATCACCGCTGATCTCTCAAAAGCTTTTAATAAAATAGATCAGACCTTCTCCATGTAGCGTCTCCTGTAGCTTGGTGTCAGACCTGCCTCACCTCATGGCTGTGCAGCTTTGTTTCACTCACCTCACTAATAATCTCTCGTGTTCAGGTCAAAATGACCCGTTTGAAATTCTTAATTATAGTGGAACCAAAACCAAAAGACACTAGATGCTTTTTACAAAATTAAAACAAATCAGTGAATGTACTCTGTCACATCACCTCCATCCAGGACCCTGACATCCAGCTGGAAAACCAGGAATAATAAATTCCCTGCTGAAAAGTGCAGCTAGTTCTGATGAGCTAGCAGCTGCTAAAGCACACAATGAGCTGGTCAGACTGGTAGAATTATTTTCCAGCTTTCTCATTACATGAGCAAATCTCTCAGAATTTCTAATAGCATTATACTTCTGAAACATGACATGCCTCTGATGTAGCATTATTAGCAGTAATTTACAATAAACTGTTGTGTTTTTTCTGGATGTAGCTGCCGCCAAAGACCTCCACCAGTTTGACCGTCTCACTGTGTGATTTTGTAGCCGCTCAGACTGAGCTAGATTTTTCAGCAGGTTTACAAATCTCAAAAATGAGAACAGATAAACATCAAGGGTCACCTACACATTCCTAGAGAGAATTTTGATTTATAGAGCGCTTGGTGCTTTCTTCTGTGAGACCTGGTTTGCATTTAGATTTAGGTTTTTATTCATTAATTATTTTTCTTACCTTCATAAATGTATAAATGTAAATGTAATCACTTGTAAATGCTCAAGATGAAATGCAGTTTCATTAATAAATCCAATCCAACTAAATCAGATTAAAGTGTGAAACTTTCCGAATTGACAGAATTTTGAAGAATTTAAACTCACACTGACATTTGATGAGGTCATAGTGACAGCCGAGCAATCAGCAGCTTCACTTTAATTACTATAAATTCTGTTTTTCTATTTTTGAGAGAGTATGAGGTCTAAGTGTATGCTGTAGGGTTTTGGCTTCAGGGCATTTTACACACACACACACACACACACACACACACACAATTAACACAGTCATTTCAGTTTAGAAATGTTTTCCTCCACATGATTGAGCGTGTGAGTGTGTGTGTGTGTGTGTCTTTTGTTAACATACTTTAGAAAAATGGTCCAAGCCGATAAACCAGAATAATCCACACTGTCTACACAACGGAGTGTGAAATCTGTCTCACATTTCTGTCTGTCTCTCTCTCTTCTGTCTCTTCATGGATATCTGTGTGTGTGTGCGTGTGTGAGTGTGTGTGTCCTGCCAGACTCCAGTAAAGATACAGAGTAGAGAGCATCTCTGTGGCTCTGTGACTGACACTGTGCTCCAAACCTTTCTGACTCTCTCTTCCCTGCACATACACTAGCATGTCATTAGTGTCTCTCCTCTCCTGTCTCTGGACACTGGTTTAGTTATTTGTTAGTTATATGCTGGTGCTTGAATCTGTAATATCACAACAAGTCTGTTCATAGTTTTTAATAAACACAGAGACGCTGCTGCTGTTAGATGAGCAGATATCATGCACGACTGAAATGATAAAAGACTGTTTAATCTCTAGACCACATTCTGGAGAGTAAATGAAATCTTTAACAGACTCAAAATTCTTGCTGGAAAAAATGGACCAAGGACATCAAATTGGACTTTACTGACAACTGGGACATTTTTGTTGGATGCAATCTTAATGGAGACACTCTATTCATGGAACCACAACCACAACACCCAGCAACAAACAGGAAGACACGCAGAGCTTATATAGGATATCAATCAGGAGGTTTACACATAACACACAACAGGTGTGCAGCAGGACAGGAAGTGAGTCATAATACAGAAGAAGAGGTTCAAATATTGAATCAGGTTGCCCTCTGGCGGTCTGGAGGGGAACTGTCCATGGCAGGCGTGACAATCCACAATTTATGTTTGGAAGGACGAGTTGCTGTTTTCTACAACAATTTTATCTATGAAGGTTTTCAGTCTTCCAGATCCTGAGCAAACATTCCATAGTAATATGTTTCAGCGACTGGATTTTGCAAAGAATTGATGATGAAAGTGACAAAATGTCTTCACAAAGGAGTGTATTTAGAGTCAGCAATTTAAATTCAAAAGTTATGTCAATATTTGCATGGGGAAAGGTCCACATATTCAGAGCACACAGCTGCTTAAGTGGATTTACTGAGGTACACGTTCAGATTTTTAAAACTTCTTGTTTTTTTGTGTTTTTGGCTCTCGCCTGCTCAATGACCTTAATTTTGGATTTGTGTTCAGAATTGTTTGCTGGTTTAATAAATAAATAGCACCTGCACTTACATCCAGCATGGCTGCCATTCTGATAGAAATAAAGGACTTAAATAATAAAACTAATCAAGGTGAAACTTAAACAGGTGCAGATAACAGGAGTAATGATGTAGTGATGGTGGCTGCTGGGAAATGGAGTCCAAGGTGACCATCATCATGATTCGGTAAGCAGGTCAACACACACAGCTAGCCGTGTTAGCATGTGTCCTTTAGTGGCATTTTCACAGAGATTTTTTTTATAAAAAGAAACTAGCTGATGGAAGATGGATGTGCACTGTTGCAGTTAGCACTGAACCTCTGTGTGGTGGTGTAGTGAAACTTTTGCTACTCAAAAACAGTTAAAGATGAGAAAATGAAAAAGTGGAGTGTGTTGTGGTGTGTGTCTGTAAAGTGCACAAGAATGAAGGTTGTAGTTCCATCACTGTCCTACAGGGGGCAACAGAACTAAAGTCATAAAATAATACAGTGCTCATTGGATTTCCTCCGCTCTACCTCTTCAACTAACATTAAAATACCAAGGGATGACCTCTGACCTCTGACCATGAGCCTTCAGTGATGATAAACAGGAGAGTGGAAAAGAAAGATTAGAAGGACAAGGCTTGTGAGAAATACACATGCACACAGAGTCAGTGATGGAAGAACATGTGTGTGTGTGTGTGTGTGTGTGTGGTGCGTGTGCATTGTTGTAATCTGACACAGTGTTTTGCTGAGTGCTGGAAGGTGTGTCTCAGTCTAGATAATTCTGAAAATGTGATTAACTGCAGCCGAGACATGAACGACAGGTTATCTCACATTCCACACAAAACTCCTGAGGTCTGACTCCTGACGGATGTATGTGAAGTGTGTGTGAGATATGTTTGTGTGTGTGTGTGTAAAACACTAAACCTGTTGAACTTTAACATGCGAAACTGTTGGACCCACTTGGAGAATTTAAATTGCCAGCTGACAATATCATAATGAGTGTTACACACATGCCTGCACTAAAGATTTCTACTTCTCAAATTCAGTTCCTGTTCCTCAGTGTTTAATCTCACCTGTTCCTCAGTGTTTAATCTCACCTGTTCCTCAGTGTTTAATCTCACCTGGATTCTGTAATTGTGTGTGTAAGAGCTGCTGCTGTAATCATAAACACCATCCTGTTGCTCGTCCCAGGACTCTTATTCACAATCTTCTCACACTGAACATCCTGTAAACACACTCAGTAGTTAGGATCTAAATCTATATCCAGACTTCTGTAGAGCTGTGCTGTGATGATGTCTACTGTTAAAAATGTCAGTGTATGTAAATAAAATTGATTGGCATTATGGTTATTACAGTAACTGATCAGCCAATCAGCTGCTGAGCTTCACACTCAGTAGAATCACAGAACACTATCACTGCAGAGTGATGGACACACACATACACACACACACACGCACACACACACAGACACACACCCACAGGTTCAATTCAATTCAATTTTATTTGTACAGAGCATTTAACAATGGACATTGTCACAAAACAGCTTTACAGAAATAAATGGATTCACAAAAAATATTGTAAATATGTGAATTTATCCCTAATGAGCAAGCCATCTTTACCTAAACTCTGACACACACGCAGACACACACACATTCCAGAGTACACATTCATTGTCCCGACATTAAAATCCTGAAAATCTTGTTGAGCTGTTCATCACAGCAACAGAATTAAAACAGAAGTGTAATTTATCCTTCTGAGAAACGTGTAACATGTTTGTAATGTGAGAGAGGCAGGTGGATTATGGGTGCTGTGTTTTTCTTGTTATTCTCAGTATACACAGTTTCTCAACTCTTCTTTGGACAAAGGTGTAGCACACTTCTAAAACGGGATGGGAGGTGAAGAGTGTATGTGTTAAAAACAGAACTGGGATATGTGTGATGGTGGAAGACACCCATCATTTAATTCAAACACACACAGCTGTTTCCATCAATCATCATCACATCTTCACACACACACACACACACACACACACACACACACAGTCATGAGCTGTGTCCCAAACACACACACACACACACACACACACAGTCATGGGCTGTGTACCAAACACACACACACACTGCACAGGAGTTACACACAGATGTACACATTAGTTTGCGCATCTGTGCGCTGGTTTGCACTAGTACTTGAGAATCTTATTACTGATTGGTGTCTCAGTCAGCGTATACATCTGGGTCGTTCCCAGTATTCCTGGGATAGACTCCAGATCCACAGCTATCCTAACCAGGATAAGTTTCTCCAGAATGCAGCAGCAAGAGTCCTTACTAGAATCAGAAGATATGACCACATCACCCCTATCTTATCCACACTGCATTGGCTCCCAGTCAAATTTCATATTGATTATAAAATACTACTATTGACCTATAAAGCACTGAATGGTCTCGTGCCACAGTACCTGAGCGAACTTCTGGTCTTTTATGATCC
>CM040460.1:132680-135180 GCA_022758105.1 Pangasianodon gigas
TTATGGAACAGCCTTCCACTTAGTGTTCGGGGCTCAGACACAGTCTCAGTGTTTAAGTCTAGGCTGAAAACATATTTGTTTAGTCAAGCCTTTTGTGAATAGTTTTTTCTTAGGTACAGGGGCAGGTCTGGAGGGTTCACAGGCATAGAGTGTTGTGGTGAACTGGGATGTTTGGATGCTGTCGCCCCCCCACTCTCACTCGTTCAATATGACGGTGGAGTGGCTGCTGCTTTATGTCCCAGGACGTCCTCATGTCTGTGTTACCTTCTGGCTCTCCCTTTTAGTTATGCTGTCATAGCTAGTCTTGCCAGAGTCCCTGCTTGCACTCTGCATACAAAGTACATATTTTTTAACTGCTACATGACAACGAGCGTATCTAATAATCTGTGTTTCTCTCTCTCTTTCTCTCTCTCTCTCTCTCTCTCTCTGTTTCCCTGTCGAGCTACACAATTCACTCCTGAGTTACTAGTGATCCTGACCCCCTTCTGCCCTTTGGACCTGCCTGATCCATCTTGATGGACCCACTTCTGCTTGGAGCCTTGCTCACCTGAAAATCACTTGCTGCTGCTGAGGAAGGCCTGCACGGATAGCCTAAAGATAATTATTGCTAAGAACAGTTATTGCTAAGAACAGTTTACACTGTGTCCATCATTTAACAGTTGATAGCTTCAGTTCAAAAACTTCCTCATATCATTCTCAGGGAGTTTTTCCTTGCCACCATCACCTTTGGCTTGCTCATTAGGGATAAATTTAAATTAAAATTTTTATATCCAGATTTCTGTAAAACTGCTTTGTGACAATGTCCATTGTTAAAAGTGCTATACAGATAAAATTAGATTGAATTGATTAAAGTTCTTACTGATAGTGAGTGACAGAATTGTTGAAATTTGTCAGAAGAGAAGCAACCTTTAAGATGGCGACCAAGGGAACTCAGAAGGGGAGCGGACAAGGGCAGATTAAAATCAGGATTGGAACAGGGCTTGTGTGTGTGTGTGTGTGTGTGTGTGTGTGTGTGTGTGTGTGTGTTTGGCCAGCACTCTCCAGTTTGTGAATATTCAGCAGGGTAGGAGTGGGTAGTGTGTGTTGTGTTTTAAGTGCACTCCAGTGTCAGTTCACATTAACGTTGCCATGGAAACTAATTGAAAACTCCACGCCACGTGTCATTACCGTCACAGTAAATAAAAACGTTTGTCAGTTTCACTCGGGGACAGAATGACTTTGCGGATAAAAAAAACATATTGCAGCTCTAGTCACAGCAGCACTAATTAACTTAAATACAATCAATCAGTTACACACACACACACACACACACACCTTACTGGAGAATTGATCTGTTTGTCCATAAGCATTTTTTACTAGTGTTTTTATTTATTCCTATATTCAGCGATCTGGCCTGAGCAATTGTTTTTGTCCCTTTGTAGTTACTAGGGGTGTAACGATACACTCTGCTCATGATTCGATTAGATTCATGATACTGGCTTCATGATTCAATATTTAATTCCGTTCTCAGGATATTCTGAACAAAATTTTAATGAAGAAAAATTTACTGAAAATAACTTATTTCTGACTCACAGACAATGCAAAAAATGTGCATTTTTGTCTGTATAAAACTAAATAAATCCAAAATTTCTATGAACAGATTTTTAATATTGTAAGTGAAATGTAATATAGGTTCACCATATGTTAAAAATAAATAAATAAATTTAGAAATTTTCCTACAAATTTAGATTGAATAAAAAAGTAGATTTGTAGATCACAGTGGAGAGGGGCTGGTGTCGTTTGAAAGCTACTGAAGAGCTCATTTTAACGGTTATAGTGTGGCTGGTTTAACCTATAGTGCATGTCAGTCATTGCGACCTGGAGCTAATGGCACAGGCTCTCCATGAAAGAAAGTGATCATGTGACTAGTGTGTGCTCTATTTCTTTCAACTCTGTGGGTTACGCAGATTGGAACCTCCACCATCAGATACATAATTAACAGAATGCTGATTTCCACAATGTGAATCGCACATTTCTGCATTGTGATGATGTATTTTTACACGCCTACTAGTTACAGCTTACAATCTATCCATCCATTCTCTGTACTGCTTATCCTACACAGGGTCACGGGGAGCCTGGAGCCTGTCCTCTATCCTTCTTTCTTTCTTTCTTTCTTTCTTTCTTTCTTTTTCTTTTGTAAAGATCATATAATTTAACACAGTTTCAGGTAAAAGTATTAAACCTTCACACTGACAGAATTTTGGAGAATTTAATTTCACTCTGTCAGCTGATGATGTCATAATGACTGTTACAGCAGCTGACCAATGAGCAGCTTCGATTCACAGTGGCGTGCAAACTCTTGTCCTACAGGTTTCCTTTAACTGTAATGGAAAATTTCATATTCATCGTTATATAGACACACATTGCTACACTAAATTACACACACAAACACACACCTGCAGAGACAGACAGAGAGAGAGAGAGAGAGAGAGAGAGAGAGAACCTCAGGTGTCTCTGAGTG
>CM040460.1:137680-143845 GCA_022758105.1 Pangasianodon gigas
CTGCAGGACGACGTGGCAACGTTTCAGTCCTGACTAATCGCATTACACCGACCTGCTGCTTTCCATTCGCTGTGAACCCCAGGCATTTGGTTTTGTCCCAAATCCATCGTTTCTGGTAAAGATCCATCGTTCTCCAAACTTCACACACACACACACACACATACATGTTCAGAGCGTATTTACAGAACTGTACACCAGGAGGGAGCGTTTCTCTCCATCTCAGAGTTTTTCTTTTCATTTGTAAGAAACGCAGTGTGTGTGTGTGTGTGTGTGTTCAATGTGTGTCCTTCAGCGAGTTGGATTAAGCAGATAGACGAAGTGCCCTAGCTGTAGCTGATTAAGGGGACACTCTGTGCACTTACACTTCAGTAATTTAACCTAAACTCATGTTTAACCGTTCCTATACAGCATACATTACATTATCACAAAAATTGGATTAAAAATGTTTACATTCTGAATCAGAGTTAAAATCGTGTAAAATGGATCCTTCATTCGATATTCCCAAAGTCGATCTCCGAAGCTGCTTCAGCACAAAATGGATTCAAGAAGGAAATGAAGTGAGAGAACAGGAGAAGCATGGTGGTGGTAGTGTTTCCTCTGACACCTGGAGAGGATTGTGGGTAAAAAGCACATCTGGAGCTCTGGTGGGTCAATGCTCCAGCTGTGTTTGGGTCAAGGTTAAGGTCAGGGTGAGGGATTGTTTAGTTGCTTGGGGCGGGGTTTGGGTAAGGGGTGGGGTCAGGACTAATAGAATTTATTACAGCTCCCTTTGTCCAAATTCCAATGTTAGAATCCCTAAAATTCTCCAGACCTGACTCACCACATTCAGCTTTTTATTTAGTCCTGGTCTAAATCTCATGTGCACTCAGGTGGAGGGAAGGGATTCTAAAGACCTAATGACCTTAACGATCCTAATGAGGACCTTCAGGACCCCAATGACTTTAAACCTGGCTGATCTCATTAGCTGACTAGTTTCTGATTGACCAGTTCCAGTGTTTTGGTCTTGCTGCAAATCCTGTGTGGACTTGGGTTGATGGTGATGACCCTGATGACCCCTAAACGACCCCTCGCTCACTCTCTCTTCACTCTTCACAGGTAGATCTCTCTCTTGGACCCCTGGCTGGAGGGCGTGGTCGCTGCTGTTTGACTTAGCGGGATTTCCTCCATGCCGCACTCCTTCGCCCCCTCTCCACCTGCGGAGTAGGCACTAGTGTAAGGGGCCATGAAGCGGATGCTGGGCATTTTGTTGGTGGCCCCGCCACCGAGTTCCTCCCCCATGGGCTTGGGGCTTCCATTGGCCATCAGTGTCTCCTGAGGCTCCCGCTCCTGGTAAGGCACGAAGGTGGAGAGTTTCGATGCGCTCTTGGAGATTTTGTTGCTGCGATTCGGTGATGGCATCCAGCAGGAATCTGAGTGTCCGAATTCACTGCACTCACGAGTACAGTTCCCCGTCATCGCCACGTCGGGAAGCGACCTCAGATCTGGAACAAAACACAGAGAAACGAATCACAAAATTAGCAAAGCTTTGATTCTGTAACTGTTCTGTTGTCTCACTGGCTCAACAAACTTGAAATATTTATCAGGTTTATGATTTTACATTTAAAATACACTATCTGTCTTCATTTCAGTGATTATCAATCCTGAAATAATCCTGAAATAATCCTGAAATAATCCTGAAACAGAGACCCAACATCTTAAAAAGCCCTTTGTGTTCATCAAAAACAGGCAAATGTCTCAGAACATCAAAATGTTATGTATGTATTCCTTACATCTTTGGGTCCTCTTTATGGCACGCACACACACGCACACACACACACACACAAACACACACTGTACGCCATCACAAAACCCAAAATAACAGCGTGATGTAAAAGGTCACACTTCCTGTGCAGCAGAAATCTGAATGTGCTAACCTTTCCTCAGGCCATGACATCACATCATCCTCAACTGCGAAGACTCATGGGTAATATTTATTCCCATAAATGTCCTGCTTCGGGCAGCACTGACACACACACACACACATATACACATACACACAGCATCTGGCAGGACAGTTTTACTCCTTTGTGTGGAAAATGGAAAAAAAAATTCTCATTTCAACTGAAATTGTCACGCATTTTTGTATCTGTTTGTTTGTTTGTTTGTTTGTTGATTTTTTTGTTTGTTTGTATCTGCATGCTTAAAGCTGTTGTCTTGTATGCATCCACTGTGTTTAATGTTTATTAATGAAACGTACAACATAACTAAAGTGTAGAGTGTGTCAACACTGCTGTTATTCCATGCACATCTGTCACTTTTCACTGCTTACAGTCAACCTGAGGATATTCAAAATTCTGTGCTGTGGAAGGTGAACACGAGTTTGGAAAAAAACTGATACAGTGAATTAAAAATGAGTGTTTTGATTTGCTAATCAGGGGGCAGAGTTTGTAAGAATTAAAGAAACATATACATGCACAGATATCCAGCAGCTTCTTTAGAACCATGAAGCTTCCTGCTGAGTTCTATCTTTTCATCCTTCACACACCAGATACAGCACCTGTGTGTGTGTGTGTATGTGTGTATGTGTGTGTGTGTGTGTGTGTGTGTTTTCTGGCTCTCTTCATCTTTCCATCAGAGACTTGGAGGAGGAATATTCCACTCTGGCAAACTTTCATCTCTTGACTTCAAATCCCAGATCAGCTCCAAACCAGACAGACAGACAAATAGACAGATAGATAGATAGATAGATAGATAGATAGATAGATAGATAGATAGAACTCCTTTCTCAATATGAATACCATAGGCATTAGCATAATGTGTGTGTATGTGTGTGTGTGTGTGATTATTCCTCTCTCTACTCCAGCACCCTCACAGCTAATATTTAAGATACAGTATACAGTCATCTCACTGCATTCCACAATAATCGGAGGTGTGAAGTAGCCGGAGAACCGCCCCTGGTTGCCATGGGTGACGAAGCACAGTAACAGGAGAACAGGTTGAGATTTGACAGTTGGGACTGCCACCACACTATCCCGATATCCCACAATCCCCTGAGTGAGAGGGCAGCCACTGAGCTGACAGGGTGAGCTGATGAAGCCCCGCCCACCCTGCCCCTTCTCCTTCCCTCCTCTGTCCCTTTATCATCCCTCGCTTTTCATATTTCGCTGCTTTTTTAACTGCTGACCTCTGACCTCTGGCATCAGAACCCTCAGCAGGGCTAATTAAACTTCATCAGACTTTATTCTCAATTAAATGAGTTATTATTCTTTGTGTGTGTGTGTGTGTGTGAAAGGGGAATTAAATTAGCCATCTATTAATTAATGGACACTTTTAAGGGAAAGGAGAGAAGAAGAGAAAAGAGAGGGAGATGAGAGATGAGGAGACAAGGCAAGATGACGAAATGCAGAGGCAGAAATAGAATTTATTTTATTTATGAGGGGAGATGGAGGTGTAAAGACCAGAGGAGAGGAAAGGAGAGGAGAGGAGGACCAGAACACAACCAGAATAGAAACAGAACCAGAAGAGAACCATAACAGAACTAGAACCAGAACCAGAACCAGAACAGGAACTGCTCATTTTACTGCCCAAAATATCCTCCCTGAACTTTTCCCGCCTCATGTGTCCTGTTTTGTCTGTACTAGATTCTGACAGCCCGCCCACCTCAAAGCCCCGCCCTCTTGTGGACACACCCTCTCTTGGGCCAACACATCTCAACCTTCTCCTCACTCCCAAACTCTTCTCTTCCTGTCTCTTGTTCTCCGTCTCTCTCTGACTGTCTCTCTCTCCATCTCCATCTCTCTCTCTCTCTCCGATCTCTCTCTGTCTCTCCATCTCTCCCTCTGTCTCTCCATCTCTCTCTCGCTCTCTCTCACCCACAGAACCTTATTGTGAAGTGTTCTTTGATCTGTCTGTCTAGGAGAGTAAAAGGTCAAAGTTCATGGATGAGGGTCATGAAAAAATTACAGCATGGCAGCTCACAGTAACCTTCTATGTGTGTGTGTGTGTGTGTGTGTTTATCCTGCAGTGAATCCCTTAATTCAACATACGGCTAGTGAACATCTTGTTTTGAGATGCACCATATGTTTGGCTTGGACGCAGTGAGCAGATCCGCATAATCAACACACTCACACACACACACACTCACACACACACACAGACACACATTATGTGGACTAAAAACAACACAGTGTAGTTAAATATTAACACCATAAAAATGTTTTTTTATGCTCATGTGGATATGTGGCCCTCTTAAAGACAGTAAACACACACACACACACACACACCTGACTAAAACCTTTATCTTCTTGTGTGTGTTCTTATCTCAGCAGGTCAGGTGCTCGGACACTGTGATATATCCCAAAATCCCCCACTGCATCGATCACTTCCTGCTTTCAACCACACACACACACACACACACACACACACACACACACACACACTGAAGGCTGAAATCCTTATTGTGAAGATCAGAGCAGTAAAAAGCAGGAGTGATTCTTTTGTCTTTCACTCCCTACAGACTGCAGCGTGTGTGTGTGTGTGTGTGTGTACACGATGTGTGTTTGATTCTTTATTAAACTCACTCTTATTCTTTCCCTCACTGTGTGTGATAAGCAGCATGCTCGCGGCTCTCATTCTCAAAAACTCAGATTAAAAATGAGACACAAGAGAAAGAGAGAGAGAGAGAGAGAGAGAGAGAGAGAGAGAGAGAGAGAGAGAGAGAGTGGGGAAGAGAGTGAGTGTGATTTTGTGTGTGTGTGTGTGTGTTCCCCTGATCACACACACTGAGACTGACAGGTACAAAGGCCACGCCTCCTCCACTGAGGCTGAGAGGTACAGAGGCCATGCCTCCTTTACTGAGACTGACAGGTGAGGAGGCCACGCCTCCGTTACTGAGACTGACAGGTGAGGAGGCCACGCCTCCTTTACTGAGACTGACAGGTGAGGAGGCCACGCCTCCTTTGCTGAGACTGACAGGTGAGGAGGCCACGCCTCCTTCACTAGTTAGTGGTCTGTGGTTGTACTGAAAACTGGTCTGTCACAGGTAGTGCACTACTCTGGCACTATTTCGCATACTGAAGTGTGATTTGGGACACAGCTATACAGAAAGGTCAGAACAGTAGCGTAGGGAATGACAGAGTAAAGAAAAGGAAAACAACGAAAAAGTGCACGACACACACACACACAGTCAGTGCAGTCAGCATGGGACAAACAGAGATGGGATGAAGGCGACAGAGGGGAAGATTTCTTGTGGGTGTTTTGGACTGCTGAGCTGCTAATTAATCAGGACACGCACACACACACACACACAGACACACACACTGAGTTTCATTTATTTCAATTAATATTGTGCTCCAGTGTTCCAGTGTTCAAGTACTGCAATGCTACAGTGTAACGGTGCTCCAGTGCTACAGTGTACAGTGTGTATATATATATATATGCAGTCAGGTCCGGAAGTATTTGGACAATGACAGAGTTTTTGTGATTTTGCCTTTATACACCACCACAATGGGTTTGAAATAAAACAATCAGGATGTGATGGAAGTGTAGACTTTCAGCTTTATTTTAAGAGGTTACACAAAAATATGGCATTTACCATTTAGGAATTACAGCCATTTTCAACAAAGTACCTCCATTTTCAGGGGCTCAAAGGTATTTCGACAAAGTGACATAACTGTAAATATAACCATAATTTTAATACTTGGATGAAAATCCTTTGCTGCTTGAAGTCTGGAGCCCATGTTCTCAAAACTCAAATTCTGAGTTTCCTCCCTGGAGATGCTTTGCCAGGCCTTCACTGCAGCCACCTTCACTTGCTGCTTGTTTGTGGGTCTTTCTGCCTTCAGTCTTGTCTTCAGTAAGTGAAAAGCAGCTCTATTGGGTTGAGATCAGGTGACTGACTTGGCCATTGAAGAATATTCCATTTCTTTGCCTTCAAAAAGTCTTGAGTTGCTTTCGCAGTATGTTTAGGGTCATTATCCAGCGTCCTGTCAGTTTTGTAGCATTTGGCTGAATGTGAGCAGAGAGTATAGCCCTATACACCTCAGAATTCATCTTGCTACTTCTGTCAGCAGTCACATCATCAATAAACACCAGTGAGCCCGTTCCATTGGCAGCCATACATGCCCATGCCATAACACTGCCTCCACCATGTTTGACACATGATGTGGTATACTTTGGATCATGAGC
>CM040460.1:165082-170082 GCA_022758105.1 Pangasianodon gigas
ACTGAAAAGCAGCTCAGTTGGGTTGAGGTCATCAGCTATTTAAGAACATTTAATTTCTTTGCTTTAAGAAGCTCTTGGGTTGCTTCCACAGTATGTTTTGGGTCATTATCCATCTGTATTGTGAAGTGCTGTCCTATCAGTTTTGCAGCATTTGACTGAATCTGAGCAGAAAGTAGCTCTATATGCTTCAGAATTCATCCTGCTACTTCTATCAGCAGTCACATCATCAATAAACACCAGTGACTCAACCATACATGCCCATGCCATAACACTGCCTCCACATGTTGGACAGATGATGTGGTGGGCTTAGGAACATGAGCCCTTCCTTTCCTGCTTCATACTCTTCTCTTCCCATCATTCTGGTACATGTTAATCTTGCATCAGAACTGGTCAGACTTTTTTTTAGAGGTTTTTTTTTTTTTTTAGCAAAGTCTAATCTGGCCTTTGTGTTCTTGAGTTTTAGCAGTGGTTTGCATCTTGAGGTAAACCGTCTGTATTTACATTCATGAAGGCGTCTCTAGATTGTAGATTTTGACAATGATACCTCTACCTTCTCCAGAGTATTCTTGACTTGGCTTGATGTTGTGAAGGGGTCTTTCTTCAACAAGGAAAGAATTCTGCGATCATCCACTTTAGTTGTCTTCCGTGGTCTTCCAGGCCTTTTGATGTTGCTCGCCAGTGCATTCCTTCTTTTTAAGAATGTACCAAATTGTTGATTTGGCCCTCCTAAAGTTTCTGCTATCTCTCTGATAGGTCTGTTTTGTTTTTTCAGCCTAATGATGGCCTCCTTCACTTGCATCAACACCTCTTTGGACCGCACGGTGAGAGTTCCTATGAATAGATACCAAATGCAAATTCAATGCTTGGAATAAATCCAGACTTTTTATCTTCTTAATTTGTCAAGAAGTAACGAGGAAACAGGCCACAGCTGGCCATGAAACTGCTTATCAGTCAATTGTACAATAACTTTTGTGCCTGTTAAAATGGAGGAACTCTGAAAAAATGGCTGTAATTCCTAAACGGTTAATGCAATTGCTTCATTTCAAATCCATTGTGGTGCTGTACGGAGGCAAAATCATGAAAATTGTGTCACTGTCCAAATACTTATGGACCTGACTGTAATTAGGGATGATATAAACACAACCTCACTCACAACAGTGTGTTAATAACACAAGTATGATGTGATCGTGTCCATGTAATAACACACAGCTCAGCTGCAGAGTGACGTGTGATCATGTGACCATGCAGGAGTGACGTTCTCACTAATCCCGGTGTGAGAGCTTTAGGAGACACGGTGCTCTGATAACCTGAACACCACAACCATCACACTCATTTACCTAACAAACACACACAGGCAAAACTGAAGGGAAATGAGGAGAGACGGCTAAACACACACACACACAGAGTGAGACAGTGAGATGACCTTTGTGTGTGTGTGTGTGTTACAGTGGGAAAGTTCCATAGTTCAAACACACACACACAAAAGTGAAAAAGAGATGAAAGTAAAAGAGAGACAGACGGCGTGCCTCATCAAACAACACCAGAACACATCAAAGAACACAAACACACACACACACACACAGGTCAGAATCAGATGTATCCTCATTATCAGAACTCTAAGAAGAAAGGAGTTCCTTGAGAGTTCCACTTGTTCTATAAAGAGAACCGTCAGTTCTACAATAAATCTTTAACCATTACTCCTGAGACAAACTGAAGATCTGTTTAGGGCTCTTAAAGACAGACAGGCAGACAGACAGACAGGCAGACAGACAGACAGGCAGACAGACAGACAGACAGACAGACAGACAGACAGACAGACAGACAGACAGACAGACAGACAGTCAGACAGACAGACAGACAGACAGACAGACAGACAGACAGACAGACAGACAGACAGACAGACAGGCAGGCAGGCAGACAGACAGGCAGACAGACAGACAGACAGGCAGACAAACAGACAGCTTTTAAACCTGTAATAAACATTCTCACAGCTATGAAAAACACTCATCTGACTCTTTAGCTTGTTAGCTCATTACATGCTAACACATTGCTACCTAATACATTTGAACTCATTATGCACTAGTGCATAACTAAATAGCATTAGCATTTACTGACTTACACACAAGCTCAACACTGCCTGAGTCACTACGGTGATGCTATTCACTTCATAACGCTAACAATGTTTCCTCAGCTAATATTAGCTCAGTGCTACTTAGCGCTAAAATAAATTTATATGAATTCATCTGCCTGAAGTGAAACCATGACAACCCTATAATAAAGTGTTTTTAAAAAACAAAACATGTTTGAGCTCCTATTGAATCTCACTATACACACAACATTAATGATATTTAATCATAATTAGGGAGTGGAGTTAGCATTACTGTGGCATGGCTGTGCATGCTAATCATGCTACTTAGCACTGGCTAATAGTATACACTGAACAATAGAATGACATGACATGCTAGTTCAGTTAGCGTCTCGTGTGACTTTGAGTTAGTTTTAACACTCAGAATAGCATGTAGCCATAAGCAATGAACGACTGTGTGTACGTGTGTGTGTGTGTGTGTGTGTGTGTGTGTGACTTTGAGAGAGAGCAGAAGGCCGGTCTCTTCCTGAGAATCCCCGCTCCGTCCCCTCTGTCCCTCTGCAAATAAACTTTAACTCAGCTCATTAATCAGCCAGACAGTGAACACACACACACACGCGCACATGCGTGCGCACACACACACACACACACACACGCATGCGCGCACACACACACACACACACACGCACATGCGTGCACACACACACACACACGCATGCGCGCACACACACACACATTACAGCACCTTTAAGCACCAAGGAATCTCCCTTTGTTGTAAAAGTTTCACTGTATGTGTGTGCATGTGTGTGTGTGCGTGTGTGTGTGCGTGTGTGTTTGTGATTCCTTATTTGTGTACTTCCATAAATGATCTGATAATAGGATATCCTTCTACGAGTGACAGAGAGACAATAAGAGAGATGGATAGAGATACAGACTCAGGCAGAGAGTGAGACAGGTAGAGAGTGAGACAGGTAGAGAGTGAGACAGGTGCTATGGAGGTTGTACATGTGTGTCGTTTCTTTCTGCTTACTGTGTGTTTTTAAAGCGCTGCTTCTCCTTCTGTCACATTCTCTAAGTCACCTCGTTTATCCCTCTGTTTCACACACACACACACACACACAGACACACACAGACACACACACAGACACACACAGACACACTGGGGGCTGATAGGTAAAACTTCACAACTGCTTACAATGCAGCTACTAAACATAACTCTGTGTGTGTGTGTGTGTGTGTGTGTGTGTGTGTGTAATAAATCAGCTCTTCCTTTGTCCCACTGCCAGAGGAAACATCATTGTAGTACCAAACACACACACACACACACACTTCTCTCTAAGGTCAGCAAATAATTCTTTCTAAACAACTCTTTTTTGACTCGGAAGTGAATCGCTCATTTTGAAGCTTGTGAATTTCTCTTGACTCACAAGTGACCCATCAGAGACGACAGACTCTGCGCACACACACACACACACACACACACACACATTCTTCTCAATGCAGTAAGCAACATGGACTCATCTACCTCTACGGCACTTGGCACACGCATGTCTTGTTACACAGTAAACTTTATACATGCAATAATTTCTGTCTCTTGCATTTTTGCACTATTAGTAATTTTGTAATTGTAAATTTGTAATTTACGCTTTGTGTATTATTTTCTTATGTCCTTAATTTATGTCACAGGCTGCTGGAGGAATCACAGAGGAAGAATTTCATTGTGTGGTGTAACAGACTGTTTCCTGTATGAATCATTCTTACTGAACAACTCTTAGGTGAATCAATTTACAAGCACAAACAAACTAATGAATCATCTGCTCAGAAGAGCGAGCTCAATCACCACGATTCATTTGATTTTAACCTAAAAATTTCATTTTGAATATAAAGTCATTCCAAAACACACACACACACACACACACACACACACACACAGAGTAAATTGCAGTTTACAGCCTGCGCATTAGTTTCAAAACACTGTGTGTGTGTGTGTGTGTGTGTGTGTGACAATGACACCAGTCAACGGTCAGAGAGCAAGTCTCAACTAGTTTGTAGGCTAACAGCCAAACACACACACACACACATACACACACATACACATGCCTGAGTGACAGAATGAATAAGGGTTAACAAACAGAGAGTCGCAGTTATACACACAGACTGAACAATGTTGATAAATGACAATATAGTCAAACACACACACACACACACACACACACAGACTGTATATGTACTAACATATGGCTTTACATCAAAGAGATTAAAATCTGAAAGAAAGAATGGAGGTTTTGTTTATCTGTAACTCTGGCGTCAAAGGGTATGTGTGTGTGTCTGTGTGTGTGTGTTGATCAAGTGTAAAAATGTAAACATTGCAATGTTTTTGACTTCATGAAAAGAAAATACTATGTAGAAACAATACATATAAAGAACAAAGGGACCTTCAGTGTGTGTGTGTGTGTGTGTGTGTGTGATGTTTTTGTTTTCTACCCACAATGCATTTCATTATAAGAAGGAACAGTGAATTTCAGAGCCAGCAGAATTCTGCATGCAGCTCGACAGAACACAGTGAGGAGAAGAAATCAGACACAGTGAGTGTTCATTAAACGGAAGCTGCTGATTGGTAGGTTGCTATAACACCCATTATGACATCATCAGTTGCAATTCCAACATTTATGGAAGGAGTCTCCAGTGTCAGCGCTTTGTAACAGTCAGAGGTAAAGCTGTAACTTTAAATTTTCCGACATCTTCAGGACAGAGGAGTTTACGCTTCTTTGCGGTTTCTCAGTAACATGCGTAACAAGCTGCGATTATTTGTCTCATTAACTAGAAGAGAGAGAATAAAGAGAGGCTGGTGAGGGAACGAGTGTTTATAGCTGCTATAACGTAAGCGACAACAGGAACTAACTTGTTTCAACAA
>CM040460.1:175082-177953 GCA_022758105.1 Pangasianodon gigas
GCCAGGACCCGAGGTTTCCCAGCAGAACATTGCCCAGAGCATCACACTGCCTCCGCCAGCTTGCCTTCTTCCCATAATGCATCCTGGTGCCATCTCTTCCCCAGGTAAGCAACACACACGCACCCGGCCGTCCACATGATGTAAAAGAAAACGTGATTCATCAGACCAGGCCGCCTTCTTCCATTGCTCCATGGTCCAGTTCTGATGCTCACGTGTCCATTGTAGGAGCTTTCGGTGGTGGACAGGGTCAGCATGGGCTCTCTGACCGGTCTGCAGCTACGCAGCTCCATACTCAGCAAGCTGCACTGCACTGTGTGTTCTGACTCCTTTCTATCAGAAAACTTTTTCAGCAGTTTGTGCTACAGTAGCTCTTCTGTGGGATCGGACCAGACGGGCCTTCACTCCCCACGCGCATCAGTGAGCCTTGGGAGCCCATGACCCTGTCTCCGGTTCACTGGTTGTCCTTCCTTGGACCACTTTTGGTAGGTACTAACCCCTGCATACCGGGAACACCTCACAAGGCCTGCTGTTTTGGAGATGCTCTGACCCAGTCATCTAACCATCACAATTTGGTCCTAGTCAAAGTCACTCAGATCCTTACGCTGGCCCATTTTTCCTGCTTTCAACACATCAACTTCGAGAACTGACTGTTCACTTGCTGTCTAATATATCCCACCCCTTACACAGGTGCCGTTGTAACGAGATAATCAGTTATTCACTTCACCTGTCAGTGGGTTTACTGTTATGGCTGATTGGTGTATGTGTATTTTACATTAACATGGTCACGAGTGTTTTTGTCATTGGTCAAATGACCTGAGCTGCTTAATCATGAACCCGAGATCAATAAAAGATTATATTGTAATAAAATGTTATAACACAAATATAACTGCTATGTTTACTATATGTGACCCTTAAAGACTGGGCTACTGAGGTGTAACATTAATGTCGTCCTTTCAGGAAACAGAAACACAGTCACAGTTATGACATCAGAGATAACACACTGACTCATTATGTACAGTGGTTTGCAAAAGTATTCACGCCCATGGAACTGATCAGATTTGTCTGAAATTGTCTGAATAACACAAGGTAAATACACATATTATTCCTGTCAGTATTTTTATTGCAAACTTATGTTCTCTTACAGTGAATTTTCAAAGTCTAAATGAATTATTGAAAATTATTAAATATTAAAATATTAAATCAGCTTCTGAAAACATCTCAGTTGAACTGTCATTGAAGAGACGGTCAGTCTGAAGGAAAGGAGTGAAAATAAACATTACAGAGCATTCTACGGAAGTTAAAGATAAGGTCATAGAATTTCATAACTTTGGAATTGGGTGGAAAATTGGTTGAACAGTAAGCACTTTAGGATCAACAGTGAAAAAGTGGAAGCTGAATCACACCACACAAGCACTACCTAGAAAAGCACTAACTAGACCAGAACTATCTAGACAAGCACTATCTAGAGAAGCACTACCTAGACCAGCACTACCTAGACAAACACTACCTAGACCAGAACTACCTAGACCAGAACTACCTAGACCAGAACTACCTAGCCAAGCACTACCTAGATCAGCACTACCTAGACCCACATTACCTAGACCAGAACTACCTAGCCAAGCACTACCTAGATCAGCACTACCTAGACCCACATTACCTAGACTAGAACTACCTAAACAAGCATGACCTAGACAAACACTACCTAGATCAGCACTACCTAGACCAGAACTACCTAGACCAGAACTACCTAGACAAACACTACCTAGATCAGCACTAACTATACAAGCAGTACCTAGACTAGAACTACCTAAACAAGCATGACCTAGGCAAGCATTACCTATACAACCACTCCCTATACAAGCACTACCTAGACAAGCACTATGTACACTCTCCTTCAAAACTCAGCACAAATACAAGATAGAGATGGTGAGGGAAGCCACAGTGAGGCCAATAGCCACTCTGAAGGAGTTAAAGAGTACAGTGAGTGATAATGTAGTGAAGCTGTAACTGAGGACTGAATGGGATTCATGGCTAGAAAGAAACTGTTGCTCAATAAGAGCCGTAAGAAAGCACTAGAGCGACCCAGTGGAGATGTGGGTTTTTTGTGTGATGGGATCGAGATACTCTATTTGGGGAAGTTTCACAGTGCTGTGTGTGATGCACCCTAACGCAGGCCATACCTCAATTAACACCATCGCTAAAGTAAAACATGGTGGTGGCAGCATCGTGCTCTGGAGATGCTTTTCATCCTCAGAACCTCGGCTTCTTGTAAAAACTGAAGGGAAAATGGATGGAGCAAAATACAGGGGGATATTACAAGAGAACCTGCTTCAGTCTGTTAACAAAAACTAAAGCTTGGGAGAAACTTCACCTTTCAGCAGGACAATGATCCCAAACACAAGACCAAAGCAATGCAGGAGCAGTTAAAACAAAAAGGTGAATGTTTTACAGAGGCCAAGTCCAGATCTGAATCCCACTGAGAATCTGTGGCACTGCTGGAAAACTGCAGTCAACAAACAACATCCAACCAACCTGAAGAACCTGAAGCAGCAAATCTGGCAGGAAGAACGAGTGAAAATCCCAAACAGTGTGCAGAGCTGGTAGGAACTTCACACCAACACACTTACAGCTGTTACTGCAGCAAAATCTGCTTCTACCACGTACTAATCTGAAGGGGGTGAATACTTACACAAGCAGCACTTTTCACTTTTTAATTTTTTTAAAGATCTGCAGACAAATAATGAACTTAGACTAAATTTACTTTAAGAGCAGATTGGTTTGGAACAAAAATACTGACTGGAACAATCTTTGTACGTGTCATTTATAATTAATACTTTTAAGGGGGTTGCATACTTTTGCAAGGTGAATCTA
>CM040460.1:205582-218082 GCA_022758105.1 Pangasianodon gigas
ACCTTAACAAACAGAAACAATGTTTAATGAGCTTGTGCAAATATGACACACTCCTACCCTGCGTTTAACGAATCTCTGTGAGCACACACACACACACACACACACACACATACACTCACACACACTCTCTCTCTCTCACACACACACACACACATACACTCACATACACTCACATACACTCACACACACTCTCTCACACACACACACACACACACACACACACATTGTGTAGGGAGCTTCCTCCAAAAGTAATGATGATACTTGAAGTGTTCACGATAACAATGCAGGACCAGTTTGTGTGTGAGAGTTTGTGTGTGTGTGTGTGTGTGTGTATGAGGGTCTCGGCTGGATGTAATGCCAATAGGGCCTCCGCGATCAGTTCAGCGCCCACACACACACACACTGCGGGGTGAATTAGGAGGGGTGTCTGTCTTTCTGCATTTCTTTCTTCTTTTTGTTTTCTTGTCATACTTCATTATTATATTACTCTTTATCCTTTCTGTTTATCTTTCTTCCTCTTCTTCATCCCTCACTCTCATGTTCTTTTACAGATATTTCCTTTTTTTTATTCGTCTTTTTGTCTTTCTGTCTCTTTCTTTCTGGATCATTCTGAAGAGCGTTAGTGATTATGGTGAACTTTTTGAAAATAATCCATTTCACAAGACGTTTTTCCTTTTTTGTTGCTTTTCTTTGGAAAACAAAAAAATTCACATGACCATGTCATTCTGACCTCAGCGACCTCAGCGGCCTCTCTGGTTTGAGTTTCTGGGAAAAACTTCAGTAGAATAAATGAAATCCAGTGGGGACAAAAAGACGAGAGATGGAGTGGGATCGAGGGATTAAAAAGGGATCAAAGTGGAGTGAGTGTAGTGCACACTCATTAGCGAGTGTTTAGGATGAGAAGGAAATTGTGCGTGTGTGTGCGTGTGTGTGTGTGTGTGTGGGTCTGTTTTATGTCGGTAGTGAAAATGACGCTAGTTGTTGGTGAACATCACACTATCTGATTCATACACATCTGTTCTCTCTCCTTTCATCTAATCTCTCTTTCTGTCTGTATCTTTTTCTCTCTACCGTTCCTTCTCTCTTTTCTTTTTCTTTCTCACCGACTCTCACTTAATGTTTTTTTATATCTTCTAGGTTTTCTTTTGGTATTTTTCTTTCTATATTATTTCCTTGCTTTTTTATTGCTTCCCTAACACTGTGTGTGTGTGTGTGTGTTGCAGGATCAGATTAACGATGCCCCGCAGCGTGATGGACTCAGTGATGTCGTCTTGGGCGTCCCTCTTCCTCGTCCTCCTGTTCTTCTTCGTCGCTCCCTCTCTCAGCTCCATCATGTATCACCTGCGGGAGGAGCAGCCGCCCAACACGCTCGTCGGCAGTTTAGCGTCAGATCAGGGACTTCCTGATTCCGGTCACCTGTACAAACTGGAGGTGGGCGCTCCCTACCTGCGGGTGGATGGGAAGACGGGTGATATTTTCACCACAGAGGTTCCCATCGACCGCGAGACGCTAAAAGACTGTCGCAACCTGTTCGAGGGCGACCCGTGCTTCCTGGAGTTCGAGGTTTCCATCACAGATCTGATGAAAGGTTCTGGCCCGCGGCTCATCGAAGGCCGGATCGAGATTCAAGATGAGAACGATAACACGCCACAGTTCTCATCACCCATCTTGTCCATATCCATTCCTGAAAACACCCTTGTGGGGGCGCTGTTCTCCATCCCCGTAGCCACCGATAAGGACACGGGCAGTAACGGAATCGCAGATTACTCGCTAACGACGGGCTCCGACGCAGTGTCTCTGTTCAGCCTGCAGGTGGCGGAAAATGCAGATGAGAAAGTGCCGCAGCTGATCGTGATGGGGAATCTGGACCGTGAACAGCGCGACTCGTACGATCTTAACATTAAAGTGGTGGACGGCGGGAATCCTCCACGCTACAGCAGCGCCCTCCTGAGGATCACCATCACCGACACCAACGATAACGTGCCCAAATTCGAGCGCTCACACTACGAAGGGGAGCTTGCTGAAAACAGTCCTGTGGGTCACTCGGTCCTGCAGGTACGCTTACGACATTTCACATCATTTCTCTTACTGTTGTTCACTTCCATTAAAGATCATAATGTTCCTGTGTGCTTTGTTTTCACTGACGTCCCCTGACGACCCAAAAGTGTTTATCGGCCACGTCATACACATTCACTTACCGGTTGTTGTAGTAGTTGTGTTTGTGGGCGGAGCCTTATGTTAGTCACATGACGAGAAAACCAGCACTCCTTTTTTTGGGTACAGTCTCTCCTGTTTACTCAATATGAGAACTGAAAACAGAACATCACATTAAGAGAACACACACTGAAAAAAAAAATTCAGAAATCTGTGTCAGAGAGCTCTTTATTAAAAAACCGTGATGCTATCTGCGCTAGACTGCTAACATTTTTTCTTAAAACAAGTGAATGCTCATTTTTACAGTATAACAGCACATCTCCAAGAACATAACCAGACTCTGTGCTAATATTTATCAATTTCTCTAGAATATAATATTCCATAGTGCTTCATTTTAGCAAATTTTTGCCATTTGATCATAGTTAGTAGAAGTGCTCACATCAGTTGTGAGAAACAACCACCACTAGAACATGGCTGACTGAAGGTCTTCCTCAGACTGTCTCCTATTGGCTAATGCACGATTACGTTGTTTCTGACACTTATAATGAGTCGTTCTGATAATCAGCTCTGTGATATATTGTAATATTTAACACATGAAGTTCGTTTCATTGATGTGGATAACTGCTGCTGCTGCATTTCACTTGCGAGCAGACCGGCTGTGTAGGCAGAAGCATAAAGATCTTTCTAAATGTTCTTCGAACAAGCCGCATCATGGACCTGGACGTGTTCTTCTACAGCAGCGTCAAAGCGATCATCTGATAAACTGGACTTGAGCTGGTAGATGAAAGAGCCGGCATGTAGGATGGCAGATTGGATTAAGAAGAAAAGGAGAGGGCGAGAACATCGTTAGTCTGTCTGTAGTGAATGTGAGTGTGGTGTATTATGGGAAAGACACAACCCACACACTCTTCATTACCTGTAAGGTAAAGTCACAGGTGTGCTCTCTTCAGTGTGTGTGTGTAATGAGAGTGAGAGAGTGAGTGACAGGAGTTACAGCTCATATGTTCGCCATTATTCACACAGAAATCGAGGCTTTATCTCCACACACATCTAATCTTAAACTGTCAGGGCCAGTCACATTTACCCAGGCAATGAATCTCCTCACTTAATGACTTGCCCTTAAAATGCAAGCGAAGTATTATTGACTCAATTGGAAACGCGGTCAGTGCTAAAATTAGTCGGCTAGTGCGAACTCCAGCGTCTGATCCTGGAGCTGAGCCGAAGCGAGTGCTCACGCATAAAATTGTTTTAAAGCCGGTTAATCTCTCAGTCAACAATTAATCCATGAAACCCAGTTGTTTTCAAAAAGCATGTGAAAAGATCTCCCTCCTCCTCCAGGCCTCATAATCTCTCTTTAGAGCCGTGGCAGCATTAAAAAGGCTTAAGGTTTACATTTTCATTGGACGAGACGTGTTGACGGAGTGTTTCAGTTTGTGGAGAGACACGCTCTTCAAGCGCACATCAGGCGAAATTTATTCCCAGCTTGTTTGGCGGATGAAACAGAGTGACTCATGAAGAGCAGTAATAACTTAAGCCTCATGAATAATCTTACGACTGTCCCAGATTAGGGCGGCGCTGTGTAATGCAGAGAGCGAAGCCGTGATGGTGTTTCATCCACAGCTAGAAGGAGAAATCGCAATCCAGCGAGCAGAAGCAGTTACAGCGGTCAGCGAAGATATGAAATGGATCATTTTCTCATTTAAACTCTATTTGAAAAGATTGTAATGGAGAACTGAAATCCAGAGATGACCTTCAGCTGAAATTAAACAAACATCATTTGACTGCGTGTCCAATTGGGCTGATATTTGCGAGCGGTTCTAGCTGTCGTGGTTTTATAACAAGTCATAAGTAATTCATGCTCTTTTGTGAATGATTGCTTTTTGAAAATAAATGGGTTTGCTGGTCCTTTTCCTTCCTTAGTGCACAGATGATCTCTTTTCCTTCTGATACATTTTAGTCTTGTTTTTCGCTGCTAACACCAATTCTTTAAGGAAGACTAAAAGGTGCTCGCAGAAAACTTTGCAGCTTTATTAATTAGCGTAATGCACTTTCAGGATGAGCTGACACATCCTTTCCTGAGTGTAAATTTTGTGTGGTGTAAATTTTTGGCATCGATGACATCTCGATGCAGTAATGGCCTCCACTAAGTGAATATTTTTTTAATTATGTGTTGTATCTCAGGTGCATGTGAGTGATGTAAGTTACACCACATCATTGCTTTGCATTTAGGGGGAGAGGGAAGCCATGACACTGGTGGTTTATTCAAATACACATGAGGCTCCATTTGAAATGGGAATTCAGAGACATACAGTACCATTCCCCCAGGTTTAAGAGAAAAAAGATGGTTTTTGCATATAAATAACCTTTAGAAAGGACAAAAACAAACACTACAAGATTTGTTGACTGTCCTCAAAACAGATATGATAACCAGCAGATATCTGGAGTTATTTTGTAAATGGGATTATTAGGTTATCATATTTGTAGGCAGGATTTTTAATGCGCATCGTGATATTTTTTACGCCAGCCAGAGTAAGATAAGCTTTATTCTCCTTGTGAATCAGGTTTCAGGGCATTTTCAGCAGATAATGACGTTTGAGGAGAAAAAAAAACAAAAAAAAACTTGGTGTTATTTTTCTGTGCCCCCACCAACTATACATTTCACCGCAATATACAGACTGTTAATTTAATGATCTCCCGCAATTAACCCTTTAAAGTCCACCATCTGCATTAACTGGAGAGTTATGGGAAGATAATTTATATTTCATATAGACAAAGATGGATGATAATGGATCAAATTAAATTGCCTGAATTGAAACTAATGTGTTTGGATCTTTCTCCACTTCCTGTCTGGAGCCTTCCTGCTCTGTCTCCGCCCCAATTATCAGTTCCACCTTTGGCTAGTTTATGTGTCTGGATGTGTTTTCTTGCTTGTATTCAGTCTTAATGTTTTCTGTTTAGTTAGTTTGTTTTGGTTGTTTTTCGTGTTTCACTGCTTGCGTTTTTACTCTTAAAATATGTGACCACACACCAACCCCTGCAACGGATTAACATCTTGTCTCTAATCTTGAATGTTCATCTTTTTTAAAAGAATGATAGCTTTTATCATAAAACCTCTTCTGTTTTTTTTTTGGACTAGGTGAAGGCCAACGATGCTGATGTGGGAGATAACGGTGTGGTCACGTACATTCTCTATCAGGCACCGACCATCGTGCAGCACCTCCTCAGCATCGACAGAAACACCGGCATCATCTACGTCAAAGGTCCAGTGGACCGTGAAGAAGTGAATCTGCTCAAATTCTACGTCCAGGCCAGAGACAACGGCCCGCAGGCCAAGAGCTCCAAAGCCCTGGTGACCATCACAGTGAAGGACAAGAATGACAACGCACCTTCCATCAGGATCCGCGGATTTGCCCTGGTGGCTCATGAGGATGGGATTGCTAACATTTCTGAGGACATGCCTGTGGGAACTCCAGTGGCTCTGGTGGAAGTGACAGATCGAGACGAGGGTGAAAATGCAGTGGTGACTTGTGTGGTGGCAGGAGATGTACCTTTCCAGCTTCGTTCAGCATCAGACACAAGTCGGAGGAAGTATTTCCTGCAGACAACAACACCACTGGATTACGAACGGGTCAAGGAATACAGGATTGAGATTGTAGCTGTTGATTCAGGAAACCCGGCTCTTTCCAGCACCAACTCTCTAAAGGTCCAAGTAACAGATGTGAATGATAACGCTCCGGTCTTCTCCCCGTCAATGTATGAGGTGGACTTTCCAGAGGAGAATCAGCCAGGCGATAAGGTTTTGGATGTAGTAGCCACCGATGCAGACAGCGGCACCAATGCCGAGCTCACGTACAATATTATCTTAGACTCAGCCATCAAGGGGCTCTTTGAGATCAACCGTAACACAGGAGAGGTCAGAGTGATGGACCAGTTAGACCGTGAATACAGAGAACGCTACGAGTTTCATGTTGAAGCATCTGATAAGGGGGTTCCCAGCATGAGGGGAACTGCAACAGTTGTGGTTAATGTGCTCGACCGCAATGACAACGATCCCAAGTTCATGCTAAATGGCTACAGTTTCTCTGTCCTGGAAAACATGCCTCCACTCAGTCCAGTGGGAATGGTGACTGTCATGGATGTTGACAAAGGTGAAAATGCTCAGGTTCACTTATCGGTGGAACCAGACAACGGAAAGTTTGTGATTCAGAACGGCACAGGGACTATCCTCTCGAGAATTTCCTTTGATCGGGAAAAGGAAAGCACCTACACGTTCCGTCTAAAAGCTGTTGATGGAGGTGATCCTCCTCGTTCCTCTTATGTGGGAATTACAATAAACGTTCTAGATGAAAATGATAATGCACCTTATATCACTAAACCTTCCAACTCCTCGTACAAGTTTCTTCCACCACTGACGAGCCCAGATACACGTGTGGAGAAAGTGGAAGCAGAGGACATTGATACAGGATTGAATGCGGAGTTAGACTACACCATCATGGGTGGAAACCCTCATGGACTTTTCCGCATTTCTCCAACAGATGGTGAGATTACGCTTGTCAAAGAATTCACCCGGAAGCATAATGGCCTCCACCGCCTGGTTGTAAAAGTCAGTGACAAGGGAAAACCTGCCAAGCACACGACAGCGCTGGTCCACATCTTTGTAAATGAGACAATCGGAAACGTCACATTGGTGGAATCTCTGGTCGGCCACAGTCTCTACACACCTCTAGAAAGGGACATCGCTGGAGACCCAGAATACGCCCGCGTCCAGCAGAGCAACATCGTGTATGGAAGCCTTGCAGGGATTGCCGGGGTCATCCTGGTCATTGTGGTGGTGGTTGTTATCCGGCACCGTCTGCAGAAGGAAGCCAAGAGTGGATACCAAGCAGGAAAGAAAGAGTCCAAAGATCTTTACACACCCAAGCAAGGAACCAAAAGCAGCAAGGGCAAAAAGGGTAAGAAGGGCAAGTCTCCAAAACCAGCAAAGTCCTTGGAGGAGGACGAGGAGGCAAGTCTACAGAAAGGCTTAAAATTCAACCTGATGAGTGACAATGATAGTCCCAGGATTCATCTGCCCCTCAATTACCCTCCCGGAAGCCCCGATTTGGGGAGACACTACCGGTCAAACTCCCCTTTGCCCTCCATTCAGCTGCAGCCACAATCCCCTTCAGCTTCCAAAAAGCACCAGGCTGTTCAGGATCTTCCGGCTGCAAACACCTTCGTAGGGACTGGAGACAGCAACTCGACCGGTTCTGATCAGTATTCGGATTACAGCTACAAGACCAACCCTCAGAAATACAGCACCAAACAGGTAGGAGATCATTTCCAAAGCATGGCAGGGTATGACACCAATATTCTGTGGACTAAGGGGATGTATTAGGGGCTTGGACTGAAATCTAAACCAAAGCTACCGTGAAAAACCTCAAACATGGCGTGCCACATGATCATATATCAGGACTGTTTTTTTTTTTATTTATGCAAATTAAACTTCATTGTCACTTTAGTTTCCATTTAATGCCACTACCTGCTTCATATTTTATCTCTTTTTTCCTTAAATGAAGGATACAACACTGGCTTTGTTTGATTTATTTTTATTTGATTTGAAGAAGTATTTCCTTTGGGTTTCACTGCTTTTTCACTTTCTTTCACTTCTTTGATGATTAAAACTATTCAATCAAGGGGATGTAAAAGAAGCCACAAAGGCATGAACTAGGGTGAATAATGTTAAAAAAAGCACACTTAACCCTCACACACACACACACACACATTTTGTCTTTGTCTTTGAAAAACGACTTTAATTACTTGGTCTTCATTTTGTTGGAGCCAGAGTAAATTGTTTGCATAGATTAATGGCAGGTAATTCCAGCTGCTTTCCTCGCCAGAGTTCTGCTCGTAACACAACTCAACACACACACAATAAGTGCTGGGCTTCATTAAAACTACATACGTGAGGTCATTTTATAAGAAGACTATAATGGGAAATAGCATCTCAGTGTGCATCACAAGCTTGAGCTATAAACTGTGAATCATGAGGCGTCGGCTGTAGGTGTGTGCCGAGAGTCGGTTAGATGATTTACCTCAGTATTCAGCACTGCGTTTGGAAGAGTATGGATCAGGATGTATCTTCTAAACAAGACAGGAAGAAATAAAACATCACAATATATTATAAAACTGTGATATATCAACACACACCTAGTCAAGAGTGTGTATATAAGAGACAAAATGACACAGTGCCACATTTATGTGCAGCTTTAAAGAGCAAGCCAAAAATAAATGCTTGGGCCTCATTAGTGAGTCGGAGATTGAAGTTTTATTTTTTATTTTTTAATGCACATTGTACATAATGTTAATATGAAGTTATTTTGGTTGTTGTTTATTTGTATTATATCGTATTCTCAGTCTACAGCTTTACAACAGCAGCCGGTAAAAAATTCACACAGCGTGAGCCACCAGGACTTAAATGCACAATCGACGTGTGTTTGTTTGCATGAATATGTGCGCAGAGAAAAGAGACCGAAAAAAGACAAACGATGAAAAGTGACAGGTTTAAGGTGAGGATTGTGTCTTTACTGAGCATAATGATCTCCTGTCAGATTAAACCACGGGGAGGCCGCAGGAAAAATATGAAGGTAATTGAGTATGCACCACGGGGGTGAGCAGGGTTCATTCACCACACACACACACACACACACACACACACACACAGGCTGTGTGTAATCATGTGGGAGCTCAATGGATTTTAAAACTGCACACATTCCCATTTGTGTTCCATTTTTTTCTCATCATGTGATTTATTTTAATATTATTTCATCAATTATTCATGACACTGTATGTTTGTGTGTACATACTTTTATATAATTAAAAGCAAGTTTATTTCAATAAAAACAAGTTTAAATTCCAATCTGGCTGTGCGTTTGTGGATCTGACTGTAAGCAGAGACTGAAATGAAATCTTAAGGTACAGTATTCCACTTTTATTATTTATTATTTATTTTTGTCATCTCATCATTAAAGTTACTAACACACACATTTTAATCCATTCACACTAAAGCATCATATGTAGGACACCAAGGCTGTGTCCTGAGTGGCTCCCTATTCCCTAGTCCCTATTCCCTAGTCCCTACACTAAAGAATCAGGAGCACTAACACACTAATACAGAGTTTAAAGCTCCACGTTGTGAAGAGTAGAACGTTCTAGAATAGACGACACACACTTCTTCTCTTTCACTGTGTTCTAAATCACTCACACACTCCCTGTTCTCTGCCCTGGAGAATTGTTTTCACTATATAGTGCACTAATCTAGGAAACACAATGTTTAGTAATGGATTTAGTTCACATAAGCGCCTCCACTGTGGGCGTGTCCCAAACCACATGCCCTGTACACTATGTAGGGCACATAAACACCATCATCGGTCCAGTGTGGGCGTGTCCCAAACCACATGCCCTGTACACTATGTAGGGCACATAAACACCATCATTGGTCCAGTGTGGGCGTGTCCCAAACCACATGCCCTGTACACTATGTAGGGCACATAAACACCATCATCGGTCCAGAGTGGATGGCTCAGAGGTGTTCTTTCTGTCCTGCAGGGTTCTAGAATGCAGAACTCCACACTGTAACAATTTTACACTGATTAGAAGATTGTAGAACTGCTGAGGTTCTGGCTGTGTTCTAAACCTCCCCCTCATTCCCTACACCCTACGCTGAGGGGTGCTGAGGAGTTGCAGGTGACCGGTGCTGCACCGCTGGCTGTTTTTATTTCACATGGTGTGAATTATTAACTCTACACTCCACCTTTGTGCTCAGACACAGGGAACACAAACAGACGCTTATATTCCTGTCCGTCTGCTGCGTGGGGCTCGTCTGTTTGTCTTTCACTTTACTCATTCATCAAACACACACACACACACTCACACACAGTCTGGAGAGTGTGTGTGTGTGTGTTTAGTGCAGGTTATGTCTCTGTTCTGTTTTATGTGACTCAATTGGTTTCTTATTGGCTGGTGGCAAATAACTAACACACACACACACACACACATCTTCATTCTTTCTCCTGGCCTTACAGACCATTGAAATTCCAACAACGTGTTCTCGTCTTAAGAGCGCCGTTGTCTTGGAAACGGAATAACCGTGTGTTGTGTGTGTGTGTGTGTGTGTGTGCTGAGTCACAGAGAGCAGGTGGAGATGGATTGTAGGTGAAAGAGGATAAACTTGCTAATGGAGACTTCATATTTATTTATTCACACACACACTCACACACACTCACACACACACACACACACACACACACCCCTCTGTGTCCCCTTTTGATTCTTCTTTTCTTCTCGTGAAAGGAGGATTACTGTACCTTAAGTTCATCATGACCTCTTACAGCTCTGCTGCTCACAGATAAGACAGATCACAGCGCTGACGCTGAAACACTTAAAGCTACAGTGCCACCTGAAACACACACACACACACACACTATACGTCACTAAGAGGTAATGGAAATTTATGGCCACCAGTTTAGCATGGTGTACTGAATGTGGAGTGTGTGGTGGTGTTCTGTGTCTCTAACAGACCTGTTCCTGTATGATACGCTGATGGCTAGAAACATTAGGACAAAGTCTATATAAGGACAAAGTCACAGGTAGGGGGCGTGGCCTAATGTGTGAAGACGGAGCATGTCCATTTATCCATCTGTCTGTCTTTCTCTCTGTCGGTCTAAGCCACAGAGCCACAGAGAGAGAAAAACAGTCACAGTGAAAATCACTGTATTCCTCATCATCAGACTCGGGTAAGTGGGCGTGGCCTACAGCCTGGAGGTGGAGTTTGTACATCAGAATCAGAATTTGGAATAATAATATAGTTCACATTTGATTTGTAAATTTAAAGACAAATTTAACGTAAATTTAATGTTTTGGTTCTCTAACGAGTCGTATTTGTGAGTGAAACTCAAGCTCAGTGTGATATGCTGAGGGGGCGGAGCTTAAACATGACATCACTATTAGGTTACAGAAAAAACATGACTTTAAGATGCATCTTCATTAATCAGAGGGAAAAATAGTTTGTTTTAAATTATATTTAATATAAATTTATTCTTCACTTGAGTAATCGATGTGTTTTACAGTTAAACAGAAGTGTACGCTGTTCTCTTAAACTGGAGCTTCTCAGAAAATAGCTGACCCCGCCCACTCAGGCTGATTGACAGCTGACTTGATCAGGGAACAAAAACGACAAGAAGATTGACATTAGTGTGATTATTCTACTTATAGTAATGTAATAATAATGTGTGTAGATGTTATGCCAAATCCAAATGATAATATATTTATAATTCCATAAATGTAAAAATAAATATGCCATAAATTTATATTATACCTATAACTATATTCTCTCTCAGAGATATGATGAAGGGATTACACAGAGTCAGTTTTTCAAAATGGAGTTATGTTTAGAAAGCTATCATTTTCAGCGTCTCACAACTATCCTCCCTTCAGAGAGAGAGAGAGAGACAGAGAGAGAGACTGAAAGAGAGAGAGACTGAAAGAGAGAGAGTGAGAGAGGTAAAAGGTAAAATGGTGACTGTTGAATTATTCATGAGCTTCATTATGGAATCTGTACACTTTAATAACACACTGAATTAAAGACCTAAAACTGTCGGTTCTGCTAAAACGGGTTCTAGTTCTAAATCTAGTTCTGCTTCTATTCTTTTGTGTCTGAATTTGACTTTAGTTCTAGTTCAGGTTCTGTTGTTTTCAGTGTTTGTCTTATTCTAGATCTTCACCTGGTTTTGGTTCTAGTTCTTATTCTGTTTAAGTTTCTAGATCTGAATCTGGTTCTAGATCTATGTCTGCTTCTGTTTCTGGCTTAGTGTCTGGTTCTGGCTTAATTTTGATCCTGGTTTGGATCGAGTTCTAGTTCAAGACCTACAGCCTGGTTCTAGCTGTAGTTCTGAGTGTGGTTCTAAATCTAGTTTTGCACATTTTTCTCATTTTATGTCTACATATAGTTCTAGCTTATTTTTATGGTTCTAATTATGTTTTTAAAACTTCTGTGTCTGGTTCTGGTTATTGTTCTAGTGGTACTTCTGGTTCTGCTTATGGATTTGGCCCTAGTACTAGATCTCTGCCTAGTCGTGGTTCCAGTTCTCTGTTCTAGTTCTGATTCCTGTTGTATTTTTGGTTGTGTTTATAAATTGGGTTTTAGTTCTAGTTCTGATTATAATGTTGTTTCTTGTTCTCATCCTGTTTCTGACTGTTGATGGTTTCATCTCGTAGCTCTTGAAAGAGAAGGATGAGATGTGGAGGGAGTGAGTGAGGGATAGAATGAGTGAATGATGGAGTGAGGGACAGAGGGATGGAGTGAGGGA
>CM040460.1:226344-233797 GCA_022758105.1 Pangasianodon gigas
ACACACACACACACACACACACAGGAAGTCTGTCATTCACAAACATGATGCATGGAGCAATCTGCACATCAGGGCTGTACTGAGCACGATACACAGCACAGTGGAGTGATTAGTGTGAGCAGTGTGGTTTGTGCAGGGGTTAAACCGGGAGAGAACAGCCCCCCTCACACACACACACACACACACACACACACTCATTTACTCACACACTCCACATTTGTGTTGTTATGCGAGTGGAAAGTGGAACTGAATCATTTGTTTGTGCTGCTTTGGTTCTGGAGAGATTATAACCTTAAGACTGAATGCTGGATTGTGATTGGTCAGAAGGTGTTGATTAATTCTCTATAACAGCAGCTCTGACAGTAGTGCAGGTTTATATTAATGCGCTCGTTCTGATACGTTATCGTTTCTATAGTAACAGCTCATTCACAGGGGCGTGTACTGCAGACGCTCCACATAAACGGATCAAAAAAATCGTTGATATGGTGAAGTTTTCTGTAAGGAGACGTTTATTTAACCAGTTTATTCGTCATATTTATTTTTTCTTTAATAGCTAAAAATAAAACACTTGTGGACGTGCTTATAGGAAAATAATCAACTTCATGGTGGTAACAGTAACTACACCTCATCACACTACTCCATCACTCAGTATTTTACTGTAACACACACACACACACACAGGTGGCAGAGCAAAGCTTTATTCGCACTGTATTCATCACTGTGTGCCAAATACTGAAAGGAACATAGTGTTCAGCTAAGCTTGGACACAGGTGTGTGTGTGTGTGTGTGTGTGTGTGTGGTGGGGGGATGGGTGCTGCATTCCTAATCTGCTTAGTGATGCTCACTTTCCACCGGTGAGCAGAGTAAAGGGGTGCCATTACTTTGTGCTACTGAACTTGGTGTTCTGGGTCACAGTGGAGCTCCTGTGTGTAGATATAAAACTCATTAAAGGGACCGCACATTTAAGGGTATGTTTATATTGTTTATATTATTTTTATTATTTAAACTTTGGCAAATATAAATGAACCTTTACAGAAACTCAGTTAACTGCTCAACATTAGATTTGAGTGAAATTACTCATCTATCATGTTTACATGCACTTCAGTAATTACATAAAGTAAAACTCCGCCTCTATAAACAGATTTCCATCTTAACGTGACTTTACTCTGTGCGATTTTCAGCCTGATGTTACCGTCACAGATAAAAAGTCGTGAGTTGAGATCGGTCTCTTTAGTAAAAGTCATAAAGTGCTGTGATTTAGTGTCACTGCGACCAAACACAGTCGAGGATAAAGTGTGTGTCAGTGTCAGAAATCTGTGATTAAAGTCTCAGAGTGTGAGCGCTGCTACGACGCTCGTCTAAAATCCACCAATAGGAGGACAGCGAAGTCACGGCACAGCTACAGCGATGGAGAAACGTAAAGGAAACATGCGGAACAGAATTCACTTCCTGTTGCAATGAAACACAGAGCTGCTTCACTGGTAAATATTTATTTTCATTGTCACACAGAAAACATCAAACTGTATCAGATTAACGGTGTACATGCGCTGAATAATTGGATTATTGGTCTTAAATCCAGCTCTTTATTCTGATTTAAGGTCACATTGTGTTCTGTTTAACTAACCGATCTGATAACAGCCAAATCTGATAACATTCTGTGTGTGTTTGTGTGTGTGTGTGTGTGTGTATGTGTGTGTGTGTAAACACACACATTAATACAGCTAGTGTTAGTGGAAAAACCCTAAAACAACTCTGTGTGTGTGTGTGTGTGTGACTGACAGCTCGGTCCCTTTGTCTGTGCATTATTAAAATTCAAAATTCAAATTCAGTTTCCTCCGCAGAATTACACTCTGAAATTAGTTCACCTGCGCAGCTGAGCTCCGGGAACTCTGAAAAAAATAAAAAAGGAAAAGAAAAAGACTATTGTTTCTATCCATCTGTTAAGCAGTGAGTGAGGGGGAGTCTTTATTTTTTGATGATATTAGCATAAATGTTTTTTTTTGTCATTTAATGAGCTCAGTGTGCCGTTGTCAACATGAAGGAAATAAAGTAGTGTTCGCTATTCACTAAACTTTCTGACCACGAGCCAAAACAGGGACTGCGGCTGTGTCCCAAACGCTCGGCTCTGAAAGGAGTGTTCTTATTACAATTCATGCTAACAAGTCACAGTAGTCAAGAGAACGTAGCGGAGCATGTCATTTGGGACGCTGCACCACAAAGAGCAGTTTATTTAAAAGACCTGAGAAACTTTACACTAGCTAGGTGATGACCACCATCACGATGTCTCGCTAGAACCGATTCTGCGGGTTCTAGGGTTCAGGATGGAGCGTCAGAAACACACACACTCAGAAACGAGTCTGAGGCTACAGTGGACACAGACACACCCAACCTGGACATATGAAGATCAGAAGAAGATGTTTATCCAATCTTCTGTCCAGTTTGGGGGAGTGTGTGTGTCCACTGTAGCCTCAGATTCCTGTTCTTGACAGGATTGGTACCTGATATGTTCTCCCACTGGTTTAGCTCATCCACCTGAAGGTTGAGATGCTTTTCTGCTCACCACGATTGTAAAGAGTGGTTATTTGAGTTACAGAAAATCCCAGGAGATCAGCAGTTTCTTAAAAACTCAAACAGGCACCAACAACCGTGCCATGGCCAGAGTCACTGAGATCTCAGTTTTCTCCGTTCTGATGTCTGATGTGAACATTAACCGAAGCTCTTGAACTTCATCTGCATGATTTAATGGATGGTGCTGCTGCTACTACATGATTGGCTGATTGGAGGTACAGGTGTCATTAACAGCTGTTATTAAAGTGGTTGATAAGCTGCTACTGTGGATAGATTACATTATATAATTAATATAATGTATGTAAAATTTCTAAAAATCAACATTTGGCTCAAAAATCAGACTATTTTTTGTGGTTAAATGATGCATCTGGCAACCCTGGAACACCATTTACAGCCCAAAATGCTTACAATTAACTTTTTCTGAAAATGTGTCTGTGTGATGTTCAAACTATATTGTGTCCTGTATTAGCCACACCCCTCTGATAGCCACACCCCTCTGATAGCCCCACCCCTCTGATAGCCCCACCCCTCTGATAGCCTCACCCCTCTGATAGCCCCACCCCTCTGATAGCCCCACCCTCCTTTACGATGTAGCTGTGTGTAAGTGTGAAGGTGTTCATTTGGTTTCTGGGGTTTCAGTAGATGACCCCGGTGTTATCAGTCACTACACCACGCCGAGTGTCTCACAGTGAACACACTAGTGCACTAAAGGAAGACGATTGGAGACGCGGCTATAAAGTGGTGAAGCTCAGAGTGAGAGCAGTGCAGTTCAGCTCACACTGAGCTCAGCTTTAAACTCACTCTGAACCCTACAGCGAGCTGTTTAACTGTTTAAACTCATCTTTAAACTCATTCTTGCTCATTTAAAACAGAGACTTTCTCAGCATTTCTGTGTAAAACTGATTTGGGGGCGGAGTTATGTATGACTTCAGATTATGATGTCATCTCCATCCACACCAATTCATTGTGTAAATTATTGTTTGATTTTTAGTGGAAAACAGAAAGGGGAATAAATCTGTTGTTTTTGTCGCACGTCTTCAAGCCTTGTGCAAGAGTCGAAGGGCAGCAGTGTGTGTGTGTGTGTGTGTGTGTGTGTGTGTCAAAATCAGCACGTCTATTTCTTTCAGAGTGTGTGTGTGTGTGTGTGTGTCTCCATTTTGTGACAGTAAGCAGGTACACCCTCTCATTAGTGTGGATTAGCCAGAGACCTTCTTGCTGCCTGTGGCTTTGCTCCAGTGTGTGTGTGTGTGTGTGTGTGTGTGTGTGTGTGTGTTTTCCTCTAAAAACACGGCTGGCCCTGTCAGACCGTACTAAGCCTGTTATTTTTTTCAGTGCTGCACTGAGCATCTCTTCTGCTTACAATTAAAAACCTCCACACATCGAAACAACAGACTGAAAAATAATCTGGGTAATTTTCCCCGTCTCTCTTATGTTCGGCTCCAAATGACCTGAGGGAAATATTTTACTAAACCTGGAACAATATGAAAATCTTGATGTGTATTTTTAAAGGAGATCCTGTAGAAGTGATGGAGATTAAACTGTTTACACCTCCAATGTTAGCTCTTTCTCAAAAGATATAGTTAGCGGCTGCTGCTAGTTAATGCTCGGTGCCCAATAGGTGTGTTTCTACTGAGGTTCCATAACATTTCTGGGAGCGTTGAACTGATCATGAAGAAGAACTCATTCCTTATAATGACCACATTCCAGCAGAGAGACAGTGAGAATGTTCTTTATTGCTTTTGCTTCATCGCCCAAATATGTTAACATCGCTACGTTTTCAAACCGGATGCGTGCGCATGAAGCTCAGATTAATCTCCCTGTGAGTGGCGTGTCGGAGAAACTGAAACGTGCCGTAGCGAGAGGCGTAAACTCAACGGGCAGATCCAGTAATCACTGTCAATATTCCAGGCAGGGGTCAGAGAACAAGCAGACAAACTTAAACACGGAATATCCAGGAAAAAAAAACCAAAGTGCCTGTAACACTGAACTGTAGGACTCAGATCGCTAACACGAAATACACGGTAAGACTTCATGACAAAACAACAAACAGGAGAGTTTAAATAGGCAAACTAATCAACAGCTGAACAGAGAGCAGGTGAGTACTATCAGGGACAGAGAAAGGGGCGGAGCCAGGACTCAAAATAACGGCACCAAAAGCACATGGAGGAAAATCAAACCCACACATGGACAGAGTGTGTAAGGCCAGGATGAGCACCACACGCTGCCAGAGCAAAACACGTAACAGAAAATATCTGTTTTAATTCAAACCTTTTTTGTTAAAACTATCCACTTTTAAGTCAAGTTGGTCAGAATATTTCACAGGGCATCTGCTGGTACATGTGAACAAATGAACATGTTGTGTTACACGTCTAATATAAAGGTTTCGCTTTGCTGCTCCTACACCACCTGCTATAAAACACACGTTAGGGCTGGAAGCTCCGCCCACAATATGACGTGGTTCGAATTCCTGGAAAAGTTCTTGAAATGCTTCCTGCTTTGGAATTGTATCTACAACCTGCTACTACTTTCAACAAACTTCAATTTGAATGAATCATAAAACAAAACATGTTCAGAAAAACAGCATGTGTATAAAATCCCTGGAAGCTTCCAGAACCTCTGCAGAAGAACAGCTACTGAGCACCAAGGATACACTAGCTAACAGCAGGAGCTACATGTCCAAATACACAAATACACAAGAGTAAAATAAATCCTCCTGAGGAGGGAACAAGTCTCAAGCCCCAGCGCAGTGACAAGTCCTTAACTTTAAGTTTCGAGTCTTAATGTGCTCTTTACCAAACTTAACCCCAGAGTAATAATTAGTGTAGTACATTTACACAAATCATTCAGGCTTTTTAAAATTGGTGTTCATCATTTTCTAAACTTTATAACTCAGTGGAAACATTTGGGGATTTGAGAGACGCATGGCTATGACTATAAAAGCGGATTATTTCAGTCCAGTTTCATACGAGCTGAGGTGTAGCCTGTTTCACTGAGGGCTCCGACTCATCCGTCTCAGTTCACCTGGGATTTGCTTTGTGCAACTTCAAATGCTGAACAAAATTTGAAATTGTTGTTTTTGTGTCTGATATTCTAGAACCACAAGTTCGACATTGCAGCCCTTTTGCACAGTTACAGAAGGGAATGATTTATAATCGCACTATCGGGTGTCACCCAGATGAGGATGGGTTCCCTTTTGAGTCTGGTTCCTCTCAAGGTTTCTTCCTCATATCATCTCAGGGAGTTTTTCCTCACCACCGTCACCTCTGACTCGCTCATTAGGGATAAATTTATACATTTACAATTCATTTTGGTTTAATTGAATTTTAATCTATTTATTTCTGTAAAGCTGCTTTGTGACAATGTGCATTGTTAAAAGCACTATACAAATAAAATAGAATAGAATTGAATTTTGTTGTTGGAAACAGCACAGTGTTTGCAGGTGAAGGCTGCTGTCTTTGGGAACATGGCTACTGCAGACGTGTTTCCGTCGTCGGGGAATGAGCGCTCTCTCATTGACTACGTTTACCTGTACATCAATAATCAGAATTTGGCAATATTCCAATTAGCATTGAGTCATGTAAATGATTCAGATTAAGACAATATTCTGATTCCCCAGATTCCGATTCCTGTCCCCGGAATAAGCCTGTTTTAATCGGAAAAGTGTTGCATGTAAACACCTTATTCAGAAAATCCAGTGCAAGGAGATATATACACAGCTCAGTCCGCAAGGAATTGTGGGTGCTAACAGATGCTTAGCTGTAGGCTCGGTATTTAGGAATGGCAACTCAGGTATACTTACAACAACCAAACCACGTACACAGGAATATTCCGATGCCTGTACGCATATAAACATCGTATTCGGAATGCAGCTGCACTTTAAACGCGTTCAGTAAGAATTCTCTGAAACTTAATGAAGATGATAAAAGGGAAAAACCTCCAGAACCAAGGCTCTCTGAGAAAGTGGGCGTGGCCGCAGTTCAGCTCTCTTATCATCTACAGATACAGATTGGTCCAAAGGGACGTGACCTCGCTAAACAGGTTAATGTAGTGAGTGTGTGTGTGTGTGTGTGTGTGTGTATGTTGCAAGATATGAGCTTATCGTAGAACAAACATCCATCACTGCTGATACAACTCACTTATTAACTCCAACAAGCAGATGAATTATTCAACATGGTAATCTCTCTCTCTCTCTCTCTCTCTCTCTCTCTCTCTCTCTCTCTCACACACACACACACACACACACTGGAACAAGGACACAAACAATCTGATTTGTAAACACTAACATGCACATGCATGGTTGCACACAGGCTAAAACATTAGCATAAGTACACACACACACACACACACACACACACAGGTTGCAGGTTTTAGTCACGCTGTAATTGTAAGTTTGTACAAAGACGATTTTGTTTAGTTAAACAAATGGCTTGAATGCTGGTGTGTGCGTGTATGTATGTGTGTGTGTGTGGGTGTGTGTGTGTATGTATGTGTATGTATGTGTGTGTGTGTGTGGGTGGGTGGGTGTGTGTGTGTATGTATGTGTGTGTGTGTGTGTGTGTGTGGGTGTGTGTGTGTGTCACAAACAAATTGTATGTAGTATGAAGACAAAAGGAAACAAAAAATGAAAAACAATATATTTTCATATAAAATATTAGGCAGAAGAACTACATATAATTAACTTACAAAATGTGAATGCTAACCCCGCCCCATCACCATAACCCCGCCCCATCACCTTAGCTCCACCCCTCACCACACTAATCCTTCCCCACATCACCCCATCACCCTATGACATGCAAAATCATGAAGTGTTAACATCACCCTAACCCCACCCACTCATACTAACCCCACCCACTCATACTAACCCCACCCACTTATACTAACCCCA
>CM040460.1:278780-290272 GCA_022758105.1 Pangasianodon gigas
AGGGGGTGAATACTTACACAAGCAGCACTTTTCACTTTTTAATTTTTTTAAAGATCTGCAGACAAATAATGAACTTAGACTAAATTTACTTTAAGAGCAGATTGGTTTGGAACAAAAATACTGACTGGAACAATCTTTGTACGTGTCATTTATAATTAATACTTTTAAGGGGGTTGCATACTTTTGCAAGGTGAATCTATCTATCTATCTATCTATCTATAGGACTGTTAGTCTGTCTGTATATCTTTCAGTCTCTCTCTCTCACTTTCTCTCCCTCTCTCTCTGTCTCTCTCTCTCTGTTTTTTTCTTTTCTCTGTTCGCTTGTGTATAAAATTCAGTTTCAGTAAGATGACATGAGCTTGAAGGAAAATCACTGAGTTTTTTTTTTTTATCACTCCGTCGTGTTATTTAGGAAAGAGAGAGAGAAACCTGACAGAATGAGTTGTTTATCTTTAACGCCGTGTTTAACCACAGTGTTACGTTACGATGGAATTAACGTGTGTGTAATTTGGTGCAGTTTTTTGTCATGACTGCTCTTAAAAAGAAAAATCTGTGCAGAGACATGAGTTAGCGAAAAGAAGAAATGGCGTCGCTGTAACACGACAGACGTGATGTTATGGAACAGCTAACGCATCACTGATCACAAACAAAACAAATGATTATTATTCATGAATTAAATATTTATTTACGTATGAATTCTGTGTTATTGAGAAAACTCACTAAAAACGAGAACAGCCATGCTAACAGCCTGATAGCTACATTGCTAATTAGCGAAATCCTGAAACATCAAACTAATGTGCTCTGTGTTCTAGATAATGGAGCTTTACACTTTATTTCATTACACACACACACACACACACACATTAGTTTTATTAGTTTAATGCACACACTGAGATAAGCCTTATTGAACATTTATCTTAAAATCTGATTCTACATTTTGCTAAATTGGACAGAAAGGAGGAATCAGACGCTCAGACGCTCAGACGCTAGCTCAGATGGGTCATTTTGTTTCCCTGTGCTGTTTTCTCTGCGTGTTGATTAGCACAGAACAGCGGATAGATGGCAATTAGGAGAAATGGAAATATCTCATTTCCTGACAAAACGAAATTTCTACAGCCCGAGGATGGAGCGATGCCGAGCCACACGTTTATTTGTCAGTCATCTTCAACACGAACGCTTGCCTCGAGGTCACATCACACACACACACACACACACACACACGTCTCTGTGATGTAGACATTAACATCACACTAATTATTCACAAACACTGAAAACACTGAAAACACAAAGCAAACACAGATATTGTTCATCTTCCTGCTGCAGGAGAGAAAGAAGGTCGCGTCTTTCACTTTAACTACCAAATGAAATAAAATCTCCGTTTAATATAAAATCTCACTGCTGTGTGTAAATACCTGCGTTTATAATGCGCAGGAATGTAAATATAATATTTATTCTTTATTTTCTAAAGCTGAAGAATACGCTCTCTCTCTCTCTCTCTCTCTCGCTCTCTCTCTATTAATTTTCCCCTCTTTTATTGGAAGATTTTTTTATTCCCAGCTCGGCCAAAGCTGAACTTTATAACATCTAAAAATAATAAAGTAATAAAACCACCAATAAAAAAATATAATATATACAATAATACTGACTCTTTATCTGATTATACAGCAGGAGAGAAAATCTGACCGACCCTGGACTTTTACTGTATTTTATTTATATCATTAATAATAATAATAATAATAATAATAGTGTGGTTTGTATTATTGTATGATTTTGTTGTTATATCTGTCAGTTGTTTGTTGAGAGTGATTGTGTAGTTTGTCATGTTGCAGGACTACGATTCCCATCAGCCACTGCACCTCACCTGATCGCGACACTCACGTCACATGACTGTTCGCACCTGATTCAGGTTTTTGTTTAGTGAGCACTAGTATTTAAGTCACGTTTGTACAGCACTCTTTGTCTAGTGTCTGTTGTTAATAGTGTTATATGTTGTTGCATTCAAGCCATGATCGTGTGTACTTCCTGCTTGTCTAGATTGTGATTGTGTTTGTTTGTTTGTGTTTGTGATAGTCCTAGGTGTTCACGTGTGTATCACTTTAAATAAGATACTCCGCACTTCTATCTGTCTCCAACCAATCCATGACATTATTATCGTTATATTTACGGTCGTTAATCAGAAAGTTTAATTAAATATGTTTAAATATTCCTGTCTATCTGTCTATCTGCCCTTTTATCTGTTTTTCTGTCTCTCTGTCTCTCTGTCTCTCTGTCTGTAAACCGGTCTGTCTCTGGATTCACCTGTTAGTGTATGAAACTCCCCATCAATCTGTCTATCTAACTTTCCATCTTTCTCTTCATCTGTCAGTCTGATCAACTCTCTGTCTGTTCATCTGTCTGTCTACGTGTCTCCCTACATCTACATGTCTATCTGTCTCTCTATCTGTCTGTCTGTCTGTCTCTCATGTGACCGGGCTGTAAACCGAAGTCTAAATTCTGTCTGTAAAGCAGAGTCTTACCTCTCTCTCTCTCTCTCTCTCTCTCTTCTATCTCTCTCCATCCTGTCTTTCTATTATCATGTGACCCCTGACTGTAAACTGAAGTGTAAATTCTGTCTGTCTGCATTTACAGCTGCCACTAAAGCAGAATCTCGCTTCTGTCTCTCTCTCTCTCTCTCTCTCTCTCTCTCTCTCTCTCTCCATCTTTTCTGTCTCTCTCTCAGTCTCATTTTATCAAGCACTCATACTCGAGCTCATCTTGATCCTTCCAGAGCCATTTAATCTTTTCCTGCAGTGAATCTCCCGCAGCAACAGTCTGTCCTGCTTCACTTTGATCACTGTGTGTGTGTGTGTGTGTGTGTGTATGTGTGTGTATTCCCACTGATCACAGCTGTCTCTGTCTCTTCTGTCTCCTTCTTTACCTGAGCGTCTGACCTCAGACCTGTGAAGCACCGGCTCTAATTTACCCAGCAATTACAGTCGACTCGGCTGAGAGCCCATAGAGGGGAAAAAACTCCAAAAACCTCCTCGGACTTTCTCCTCAGTCGATCCGGAATATTCACCGCTCCGGGGCGGGGCGATGGGGCAGTGTGATGGGGCAGTGTGATGGGGCGGGGCGATGGGGCGGGGCGATGGGGCGGGGCGATGGGGCGATCAGGGCGGGGCGATGGTTTATTTCTGTGTTGGTGTGTGTTGGCTGTATGTTTGAGATGATTACATTGGTGAAAGGTCTATCCATGCGGCGCAGTAACCTCCTGGCAGACGCAACCAGGTTTTCAGCTGAATCATCCTGTTCATGATGTCATCAATCTGTGTGCTGCAAAACTGCCCTGAAGCGTCACTGATCCCCCTGCAGGATTTACACTTTACACTCTTCTCACGGTTTTACACCAAAGCGCTAATGGCTTTATTTATTTATTTATTTATTTATTTATTTATTTATTTATGGTCCTGTGTGCAGCATCATATTTAGATTCAGGCAACGGAATTTATGGATGATCTCAAAATGCTCCTATTGTTACAGAACATATTAGAAGTTATTCCTCCTGTGGTTTGAGTGGAACTTTAAATTATTGTTATTATTAAGTGATTTATTTACGCAATAATCTCCCCCATTCTTTTGAAAGGTACCAATATTTATGAAAAACTGAAAAAAAACCCTGCTCTTCCAACAGCAGAAAGGTGTCTAAAACATTTTCCACAAATTTTCACCTTTTAATGATTTTCGTTGTTGTTTTTTTCTCCGAAGCTTCACTTTCACTAAAGGATGTTCTTCTCTCTCCGTCCTCTCCATGTCCGTTCTGTCTGAGTTAATAACACAACCTGTCCTTGTTCATTTGTTCATTTGGCACATTCGTTTTATCCTCCATCAGCCGAGTGACAGAAAAAACAATCTCACAAAAACACCATCAGTCCTCAGTTGTGTCGGAGCTGCGCAGATTTTTTTCCTGTTCTGTAAACATGTAATTAATTTCACAGCCGCATTCACAATTAAAAACACTGATTTGACGTCTTAGAAAAGCTTCCTTTCTTTTTGTCCTTTTTCAGACCAGAAACATCCCAACCTGAAAAAAAACAAAAAAAGAAAAACCAAAGGCCACCATATTATAAACACGCAGCACATCAATCATTGAGACGCTGGAACAGAGCCGCTGGTTATTTATTGCTATCGAAAGGTCAGCGCTGATTCATGTAAAGTTTCCTGATGACTTTTTGTAGAAGTGAAATCCCAGCGCAGTACAGGAAGTGACACGAGCACCAAGTTCTTTTATTTGAACTTTGAATAGGTGTAATAGTTTAGTTCATATAAAATCATCTTTATCCAAAACAACGAGCAGAAGTGGAACGTGAGAGAACCGAACCCTGAGGAGCTCATAAACTAGAGAACACAATCAGGAAGCTACGAAACAGTGAAACTACAGGACTATGAAATTAAATAACTAGCAAACGGGGAGACTATAAAGTGAAGGAACCAGGAAAGTAATAAACACAAAGAGCAGGGAACAATGAAATCAAAGAACAAGGGAACTAGGAAGAGAAGAATCGGAATGACAGAGTAATGAAGTTAACAAACCAGAAAAGCAGGAAATGACAGCTACAGCCGGTTTAAAGCTGGAAACTTTCACGGAATCATCAAACGTGTGTAGAAACAGATGAAGCAGGATGTAAGCTCATAAATGTGGGGTTTATTTGGAGCAAAGCAGAAATCATCATCACAGTCCATAGCAGGGGAAGGAGACAAGACAGCGTCAGAAAAGCAGAATCCATGTTCATAAACGTGAAGCAGGCGTGATGCTCAAAACCAGGAAACACTAAACTGGGAAGCAATGAGACGGGAATAAAGGATAGAAACTTCTCTCATTTTTCTCCTCAATGCTTCTTCAGAGACACGTGAAGCCTCTGAGACATGTGAAGACTTAGAGACACGTGAAGCCTCTGAGACACGTGAAGCCACAGAGCAGTGTAACACACTCGGAGGAAAGTGCTATCTACCCTGTTCTACATGCACGAGCTCACAGACAACTGCAATTGGCTCGTGTTGCTGTGATTGACAGGTGAGAGAGAGTATAAGCCCCTCCCACTTAGACAGCATGGGCAGTTTTGCTCTCTCGGCTCCACGGACGGCTGGAGCATCGTCTGGATTTGAAATGTTGATCTCCAGACGGTGATTTTACGTTTACAGGAGCAGTTATATAAGATCCTGATGTAAGCACAGACTATACAATTATTAGAACATGGATTTGGAGCACAAGCTCGTCTCCTGCCCGTGCTTCTGGACTGGATGCAAGAAGAGAAAATTTTATTGTTTAACACTTGAGATGTTTTTGGAACCATATTACTCATCACAGTGCTTCTGGTCACCTGACACACCTCCCAGCCAATCAGAGTTCACCTGAATTCAGATTGACACACGACACCACAAATACACACAACACACAGTTATCATCTCAGAGGAACGCACACAAGGCCGTCTCTGTGTGCCACGCTTACCCATAATCCTCCTCTCTGCACACATGCATCAACGCAGGAGAAGAAATCAGCGATAAGAAACTCTAAAATAAAATCAAGGGAGAAGCAAATGATGAGGGAGTTGTGAGGTTAAGGGCCTGATGAAACATCATGACTGGGGAAGTGAAGCAGAAGAGTGAGGAAGTCAGAAATAAAGGAAATGAGGAAGTGTAGTTAACCGAAATCAATAAACACAGAAACTCGAAAAAAAAACAAAGACGAGGAAGCTTGGAAATTGAATACACACGGAATAACGCTACACACAGCACAGTTACACTGCTTACACAGTGTGTTACTTCTCCTCTACATCACTCAATACACTGTGCTATTAGCATCTCTGATTAGATGCTAACTGCATTTCACTGGCCCTGTACTCTGCACAATGACAATGAAGTTCAATCTCATCTCATCTCATCTAATCTCATCTAATCTAATCTAATCTAATCTAATCTAATCTAATTTTTTTTTATTTTAAGATCCACACAATATTTACACAATAATTACACAATATTCATCAGGTCATTGTAGAGGAACATTTCAGCCAGAAATAAAACGTACACAGCATCCCTGAACCCAGACGTGGACGTGATCGTGTCTGAAGTTTGCGCTTCTTTTCTTCTGCACCCAGATAAAACAGGGATAAAGTGATATTTTCTTCACACATTTGCTGTAAATGAATAAATAAATAAGTAAACAAACCGATGCAGTAAATGTTTCCTGACACAGTAAAGGTGTAATGTATAATTCAGGGATGTTTATTTGATTTATAATTTGCCCGCATGTTCGTTTTCTGTCACGTTCCAGCATCAGCACCGTGATCAGATGAGCTGTGTGTCAGAACATCGAGTGTTTTTATTCCATCAAACCTGAAGGAAAACAGTCTTATTTAGCTGTTTGGGAAATGACTCATGTTCCTCGTCAACAGTGACGCTGTGTTTTGGACGTACGCTGGTGAAGAAGTCTGGCTTTAAAATCTATTTCTATTTCTGAAGATGTTTTCTCACTGATGGAACATCACCAGCTCGCAGTGATGCACTCGGACCTTCAGCTCCTCCTCTCAGGCTCTTTAAAACTAGTTTCTTTTTTCTCCAAGTGATTGAGTTTGGGTTTTTTCCATTCCAGTCTTCTGCAACATTAAAAAAAAGAAACAGCAGGGAGGAAATTGTTCATTATTCATCATGCAGCAGAAGCGTAATGGAATTTTCCACAGATGAGGAAACGCTGCTCACAGAATCGCCTCTAGTTTAACTGTAAACAGGAGGAGAGACGAGAGACAGCCGAGTTAACACACACTGACAGGAGAACCACACACACACACACACACACACACACGTTTTACTGAACATTACAAATGGTTTCAGTGAGATGATGTCACTGAAGGAGCACCAATCACACACATTTTACATTAAACCACCTCATTCATGTAATAAAGTATAAAAGTAAGAGACTAATTTGTGTGTGCAGGTAGCGACATGCTGCAGGTTAGTAATAAACTATAACTATATATATTTAATCAATATTTAATGACTAAGATGAAAAAGTGAACCTGAAACTCCACTGTAGCTGATTTCAGGCAGTAAATCACTGAAAACTCTTCAGAACAACTTTTAAAAACTTTTGTTCAAAACTTTGTCATAATTTAGAAACTTTTTCATTATTAAAACTTAGTAAATGTTATAAATTTGTCTTTAATTGTTAAAATCGAGCTCCACAAATGTATTACCTGCTCTTCAGTGGAATTAATTTGCCTTATATATTAAATAACTCTCAGGCTGGCGTAAATCAGTTTCCATAAATGAATGTATTTGCATTGACTCCGCCCACAAACTGTTAGTAAATCAGGTTGTGTGATTTTTTTGCTCACGTTTTCACACAGAAATGAAAGTGTGTGTTCTCATGATTCAGGATGTGTTGAGCTTCTACTTTTGTGTACCTGTAATGTGATGTGTGTGTTATTGTGCAGTTCTCCCCGCTGACATTATGGAAATGTGATTAAAACAGCTGTGTGTGTTTCTGTTTCTGTCCTAAAGGCTGAATTTCACTCAGTCCAGCTGCTCACTGCTCAGTTTTCAGCTTTAGCATCATAATGATATAAAACTTTCATCTTATTCATTTCTGGCAAAAACAAACAACACAATAAAGACAACTCCACCACAGTGCTGCTGGATCCTGCACTCTGATTGGTCAGAAGGACATTTATGTAACATTTATGGAAGGAGTCTCCAGTGTCAGCGCTTTGTAACAGTCAGAGGTAAAGCTGTAACTTGAAGTTTTCTGACGTCTTCAGGACAGAGGAGTTTACGCTTCTTTGCGGTTTCTCAGTAACATGCGTAACAAGCTGCGATTTATTTATTTTTTATCTTATTAACTTGAAGAGAGAGAATAAAGAGAGACTGGTGAGGGAACGAGTGTTTATAGCTGCTATAACGTAAGCGACAACAGGAACTAACTAGTTGCAACATTAAATGTAGCTATAAACAGATAAAAATTATGTGTTCTTTAATTAATAATAAATTGTAATTGTTGGTAAGTTGCTGTGGTGTAAGAGGAATAAAACACTTGGGGACGTGCAGTTAGAGGAAAATAATCAGCTTCAGCACACACACACACACACAGTGTTTATTACATACTAAACCATCTCCATAAACCCATTTAACAGTATGACATCATCATTCTCTTCACCATGTTGTCCGTCACGTGACAGTGCAGAGTTCAGCTCCACTCGCTGTTCAGTTCTGACCAAAAAAAACCCCATAAAATTTAATTAAAAACATAAAGTAAAACTAATAAACGATGAGGCGGGTCGTATTTACTGCACACGGCTTTAATCACAGCAAATATTCTGTTTATGGACAGATCTCAGAGTTTATGTATTTATTATTATAACAGAATAAGCAGAATATGGCATCCACAGTGTTTTTTTTATCTTGCTTAATAATTATTCATGTTTCATGTTTCATGTTTTTGTAAAGAATTGAATACAAAGAGGAAGTAAAGGGTTAAACTCCTCCACCTTTTGCTCCAGGATTTCCTGTTAGACAGCAATATTATATTACTGACACTGAGATGAGATTACTGCTGCACTCTGATCCATTTATATTTATATCTGTCTATCTGTGTGTGTGTGTGTGTGTGTGCGTGTGTGTGTGTGTGTGCATGTGTGTGTGTGCGTGTGTGTTTATAACCTGCGGTGTCTGTTCCTCGTTCAGAAAGCTCACAGTGAAATTTTTCTTCATGTTCCAATATAATTATGTTGCATCTCATTTAGCTGTGTAACGATATTATCATTCGCTCGTATGGAAATTTCTCTGATCCAAAATGGCGGCTTTGTGTATCTGCATATTTACAGCTTCCTTTACTCACACACAAACACACACACACACACAGACACACACACACATTCAACCCCATGAAACAGGGACAGTGAAGGAAACTGATAGAAGTTTAGACGTGATAGTAAAAGGCCGTGTTTGCAGAATGACTCTGAGCTCTCGTTTTTGTTTTTGAGGAACGAGATACAGGATAAAAATCTCTTTCATTTAAACTGAAGACAGTGACGTCATTATCCACACAGCGACGTTACAGCGCTAACAGCAGTGGAGTAAACCTCATCTAATCCCATTTTTATTCATTTTTATGGCATTGACAGTGAACTGTACTGGTGCCCATGTGAGGAGCTTCAGATTACACAATTACACAACTACGCAATTACACAACTACACAATTACACAACTACACAATTACACATTTCACAATTACACTGGTTTAATGTCACGGCCCTGATATCAGTTTTTATTTTGAACATTTTCTTTTATTTTTTGTAATAAATTTAATAACCTATACTGTATATTCTGTTAAGATGGCCCTTTTTAAAAATAATAATAATATAAATAAAATATAATAATATTAAAAATATTCCTACAAACTGAAATATTCTTTTTTAAACTGCATTTGATGAAGATGTTATTAAGACTCATAATGATCATTGACTATGAAATAAAGAGAACGCTTTTATATTCTTATATACATTTATCACATTTATATGTTTATAGGAATATAAACTTTCTTTAAAAATAAATTATAATTTTTATGGATTATGTTTGCATTTATAGTTAAAGATGTCTGTTAAATGTAAACGCTAAATAAACAATGTTATATAATTTTCCTCACACAGATTTTTTTTCTTTCTTTAACGTGTTTATCGTTTATTACGCCACAACACTGTCGAACTTCTCAACTGTTGCTGAAAGACAATTTTTAAAAAAAGTTTCTAACAAAGTTATGGAGCTTTAAATGAAGACGTTCTGTCTGTAAATAAAGCCGTATTTTATTTCCTCATTTTTCTACTTTATTTGGGTTTTTTCTGTAATTTGATTGATTGCAGGCACTGCTGTGTTCACTCGCTATTTTCTCTGAAGACCTTTTATTATCCATTTACTTCCTGCTGTGATGTGTTTTTCCCCAATCACTTTATTCTTTCCTTTGCTTACTTCAAAACTCACTCAGCCGTCGTTATATTGAATTTATTTCAGCTGCTGTTGTGAAAAAGAAGAAGAAGAAAAAATCCTGAATAATCTCAAAGAAGAACACAAATGTTAGTGTTTGATCTGGTTGTGTTTCTTGCTTAAACTTTTTAAAAAGCATTTCTTTCATGTCTGAACTCGGCGTGATGTACGTACCGCAAATGAACACGGAAAATTCCGGATATAATTTACTCAGATTTTCAGCATTTTTATAAAGTTACATGAAAAAAAAAGCATTCAAATTTAGAGATTTTGGATGAAACACAGCAAGAGAGAGAGAGAGAGACAGAGAGAGAGAGAGAGAGTGAGACAGAGAGAGAGAGAGAGAGATGGCAGTGAGGTGTGGGGGCCACTAACAAATCAAGAATTTGCGAAATGGGAAAAACATCCAGTTGAAACCCTGCATGCAGAATTCTGTAAAATATCCTACAAGTACATCGGCACACGACACACACACACTGCATGCAGGCAGAAATAGGCAAATATCCACTAACTATAAAAATACAGAAATCAAATTTGGGAAACACCTCAAACTCAGTGACCCCCAGGATATCATTCCAATCATATCATTCCGATCACATCATTCCAATCACATCATTCCAATCATATCATTCCAATCATATCATTCCAATCATATCATTCCGATCACATCATTCCAATCACATCATTCCAATCATATCATTCCAAAGCCCTGCAATACCAAGAGTCCATCAGGGAAAACAGTCCCCTCTCTCAGCTGGTCCCAAGCTTCAGCCCTGAAGGATCACCAACACCTACTAACCTCCACCACACTGACGCTTTACACCTGAACAACAACGTCACACAAATCACATCAGACCAAATTACAGTACAACTGAAACAACACTACATCAGCTACTGGGAACCCAAACACCACACCAGCAGAGTGAAATGACTTTAAACACACACAACCCCATGCAGACTCTCTGCACACACTGACAGGTAAAACCCTGACGAGCACCTGGACCAGGTACAGACTCAGTGGACGAGCTAGCGCTAGCAACACGCAGACACAGGAGAACATGGCTCTCACAGGAAGAAGGGCTGAGTCTACACTGCAACCCAAACACAACCGAGACAGAGCGCACACACACACACACACACACACACCTGAGACAGAGCACACACACACACACACACACACACACACACCTGAGACAGAGCACACACACACACACACACACACCTGAGACAGAGCACACACACAAACACACACCTGAGACAGAGCACACACACAAACACACACACACAAGACAGAGCTGCACTTCCTAACAGAATGCACAAAATACACACACACTTTTTTTGCTTATTTTAATCTGTTAGTATTTTATTTTATTTTATTCCTCCTGTTTTTACTCCACCCTTCCTTTATACCTGCTTTGGCCAGTAAAGCACATGAAAACTGAAAACTGATAAAAACTGAGAGAGAGAGAGAGAGAGAGAGAGA
>CM040460.1:304774-321237 GCA_022758105.1 Pangasianodon gigas
GAGGATGTGGGTGAAGGAGGAGGATGTGGGTGAAGGAGGATGTGAGTGAAGGTGGAGGATGTGTTAATCCTCTCCAGGTGAAGTCTACCTATTGCATCCTGTGCTTCATCAGGAATTCTGGGATAAAATAAGAAATCCTGGGACTGGAGGTTCTGGTGGGAGCTGATCTGCAGGACAGAAGCCATCACAGAAAGTGCTTTTCTACAACTTCATTTACTTCAAGAGAGAAGCAGGAGAGGTTTGGAGAGCCTGAGTGGAGGTCACAGCAGTGACGGAAGGTTGCAGGTCGTGATGGTGGAAAGACAGTAAAGTAAATGAAAAAGTAATGTGATGTGTGAAGATGAGTGTCAGGGAGCGTGTTGGTGATGCAGCGTCGTGTCGAGAGGTCCAGCTGATTGCCTCCTCTGTGGATTGCTGGGACGCAGAGATACTTTTAGGTTGAATGAGGTCAGGAACGTGAGGAAGCCGTGAGATTGCAGTTTGGATGGAGGGATGCTGAGAACAGACGTCATCTTCTGGGATGGAGTAGAGGAACACATCTATTTCCTCAACAAACAAACAAACATTACCATGTGCATTGGAACCCTTTAACATCTCCATTACGTAAGGAATAAAACACAACAGGGCATGCTGTTATAGGAAAATAATCAATGCCGTGGTGGTGTGATGAAGTGGAGTTACTGTTCCCACCCTGATGTTGATTATTTTCCCATAACAGCACATCCCAAAGTGTTTTATTCCTCTTATACTGCAGCAGTTTATAAACAATGACAGTTTTGGGTAGAAGAGGTGTTTTCAGATTGTCAGTCCAGCTGAGGTTCTCTTTAGCACGATATCTCAGATGTTGGTGTCCAGTTCTGCTTGTTTATTCATAATTTTTATACATAGTTATGGTTAACTACAGTATAACAAGTTAGTTCCAGTTCTCACTTATGTTACAGCAGCTATAAACAGTCTTTCTGTCCAGGCTGGTGTCCTGTTCAGAGTGTGTTCCTGCGTCATGCCCAGTGTTCCTAGGATTGACTCCAGATCCACCACCTTATTGACTGATTTCAACACAATTATATACAGTCACATGTCTGGGGTTCCAGCAGGAGAACCACGGCTCTGTGCCATAATTGCAGTATTTTTTGTCGTTTTCACGTTTCATGTGCTTGAGAGCTACATTCTGTACATCCTGATTACAGCACTGATGTAAGCATCATCACAGCTTTTGGACTTGATTGCATTTGGAGATACTCGACAGCTCGGGTGTGTTCATGGCTCATACAGAAGCTAGCTGATTGTTTATTCCCGAGTTTTTGGACTCATAGTGTTTGCAGTGTGTACTGTGAGTTTTTCACTTTTGTTCTCGGTGACCTGTTTGGTTTGTAATTGTAATTTTTGCCGTTTTCCTTTTGTTGTGTGTCAGTGTGGTTTGCTTTTGTTATCCTGGCACCGGTTATGACCTCTTGAGCGACTCAGTGAACTTGACCTTGAACATATAATATATACAGAAGTATGGATAGACTACAATTCACTGTTTTTATTTCAGCCGTTATCAAATGCAGTGCTCCGTGCTGAACTGTGCTAACGCTTTCATTTGGAAGAATTCTCCACACACAGTTCAGTTTATCCACATGATTTAATCATCTAAGCTAAGATGAGACACACATACACCTTTACACCTTACAGTTTGAGGATCAGAAGAAGATCTGGTTGTGCTCAGCGGGAATCTTTTTAACTCGTCACTGAGTTCCTCCCACTCGAAATGAAATCAATCGGCATGTACAGGAAGAGCACGATGCCTCTCGGGGTTAATTTGATGTGTTTGTGTGTGTTTGTGTTTGCTAGCGGGAGGCTGGAGGTCTACGCTTTCCCATCAGCCCCTGCACAGCGTGACGCCTCCACACACACAGCACCCGGGCTGCTTTTATGGAATAAGTCTTGCAGGTCTGCTTGGGTCAAAATAACCGGCTTAAATTGTGGCTAAGTGTGAAATGATTTTCAGCATCACATTCAGCTTCAATTTCAGTTCCTCTGAAAGACATGAACTCTTACTTATTTTTACACTCCAAATTCTAACTGTATTAAATGATCAGGGCACAAATGTTTAGCCTGTAGCTACAAGGATAATGTCACTAAGTAATGAAAATCTGTCTCACCCCAAATGTTTTCTATTATTCAAGGCTTCAGATGACATGTAAGTTGAAAGTGTAACTTGATTCATGTCCACATCCCTTTCATCCTGCTACCATCCAGTCTAACTTCCGGGGGCGAGGCTGAGGGGATGGAGTGATACCAAATAGTGCTATAATAAAAAAACCTATTCTGGTTTTCCAAGATGGCCTCCCTTGATAAATACTGTTCCACTGTTCAGCTATGTGAGATGTTGTTTAAAAGATATGTACACCTGTCAATCATTCTAGATTCATATGATAAATGGCTCATCTGCTGTTCTTACTGGAGGAAAGAAAATGTATTTTTGAGGTATAAGTCATAGCAGCGTACTCCGATGTAATCTATGTACTATGCAAAATGTGTAAACATTATCAGGGCTTCCTGTGTCAAGTACAGACTCGCCTAGAGCTTATATACCCAATTACCAAAGCTAGCATAAAGCTATAGTATACAGAGTTCAAACAGATATACAACAAGTCAAGAAAGTACGACATTAGGATAAAACTGGAATCTACTAAAGAATGTTGACGTTAATTCAATTCAATTCAATTCAATTTTATTTGTATAGCGCTTTTAACAATGGACATTGTCACAAAGCAGCTTTACAGAAATAGTTAACTGGGACTGACGTGATGGGCTCAAACGTGTCATTCCTGATCGGATCTGGTTCTCTTCTTGGACTTCTTAAACAAATAGTAGAGAGACATACAGAAAAAACACCCAGGAAGCTGAGTACTGTATATATCAGTATTTATTCAGGGAGAAGTTTGTTTACTATATGAACATTATTTTTGCTTCATGATGTCTGCTGTAAAATTATGCTATAATTACATTAAGCATTGACCGCTAAACAACCCTCCATGGGTTCCTCCAGTGTTTCTTCACAACTTTTAAATTTCATCTTCTGAAGTTCACATTAGTGCTGCGTTTATGCAGAACCTCCTGATAAACACGGTGAACACACGGACCCCATCCTGAACTCAACATTGACATCATTACTGCTAGCAAATGAGGGCGTTAGCTTACTTTCTGCTTCTCCTGCTCCCCATGGTGAGGTTAAATCAACACACACACACACACACACACACACACACACACACACTGTAAAGGTTGTGTTATCGGGGGTTTAATAGCGAGAGGAAGAGCATCGATGAAGTTCAGGAAGCAGTGGATCAATAACAGGCTAAATGGAGACAAACACAGAGAGATGCATGAATAAACATAATGTGTGTGTGCGTGTGTGTGTGTGTGTATCTGCACCATTACAGCTGAGTTTTATTGATTCTGAGCCTCCAATCACACACACTTCATCACACTACACTATACCCACTACTGAACCTCTAAAGCACTAATTACTGTAGGACACTAACACATGAGTGTATGACCCATCTGTAATAACTAATAAACACTGTGTGTGTGTGTGTGTGTGCTGTAAAATACAGAGAAGTTGATTGTTTTCAATAACAACACGTCCCCTAGTACTTTAATCCACTTATACCACAGCAATCCACCAGCAATATAAATATTTATATTTATTAAAGAATGACACATCATACTTTTTATATGTTTTACTTACAGAAGCGCTTTGGCGTCTCTATGAAGAGTAAGAAGCCCCAGGCTAGTTCCCCAGGTCAGGGACTAATGTGTGTTTCTCTGTGCTTTCACTGACTGCAGTAACCAGACAGAGGGAGTGGCTTAGCTAGCCGAGCCTATCGGTAATCAGGCACAGGTGAGAATCATCACGCGTTACCTGCCGGTTCCCCCGCCTCCTCTCCATCCACAACCGACGCTCGAGAACACCCCCTCTTCCACAATCAACAACCATCATGTAAAACCTCAGCTCCTGATTGGCCGAGCCCATTTCACAAACACATTAATAAAGATCTCATTACTGAGAAACGAATCGATATGTGTTCTGTTTTCTGCTTGATGTTTTGTTGATGATTGATTAGAGCCAATAAGAAGCTTTCAGTGTCACATTTAAACTGATACGTTGAGTGTGTGGTAAATTCACATTAACGTGATGGGCGGGGAAGAGGAGGAGGAGGAGGAGGAGGAGGGGCAGAGTGGGGGGGGGAGTTATTCATCCGTAGAGGATGGACAGATCCTCACTCGTTCCTCCACCTGAACAATCTGTTCTCCATCTCTCAGCAGCTGCAGGAGCAGAGACGTGTGAAACTCCTCCGTCACACACTTCGGGTCAAACACAAGAGGGTTTAGAGCTTTCCTAAGATCTGTATCATGAAACACACACACACACACAAAACCTGAAAAATTCATATTTTAGAGATTTAACACAGAATAATAGGATAACGTGTTAGTGAAGAGAACAAATGAGAGAAAAAGAAACTTCTGTGAAAATGATTAAAAATGTTTTTGATGACTCATCCTGAACTAGTCCTGTATTCATCCAATTAAAAACTCACTAGAGCGTATATGCCCCACCCCCGGGGGTGTGTCTTGCTCTACAGTAGCTTCTTGTTAGCAGTAAACTCCTTGCATCTCCTGCACACTGTTCCTAACTGAGAATAAATGTTCGGAGTTTATTCATATGGAAGAGGGCGGAGTTTGTGTGAGTTTTGGAGGAGTGTTTTAGCACCTTATCATAATGTCTCAATTAGTGAGACTCAGTAAAATCACTTTATCGACAAGTCAGACACATCAGATGTCTCCTGGTGTTGACCCTGTGGCTCTCCACTCAGACGCTCAACCTCGACTCAAACATGTATACCATAACTCACAGCAACTGGAGATAATTAAGAGCAGCAGAGAGAAAGTTGAGGAAATCACAACTCGATACGGATCTTGTCTCATACCACACTCTCCTGCCCAAATTCTCATCTGATGTGACTTCTGCTAAGACCAGCTTTTACAAAGAGAAGCTGGAAACTTCTGTACTAGATGCTCATAAGCTCCACCACATCTTTTCTTCATTTCTTAACCCACCAGCTCCCCCTTCACCATCCTTCCTGACTGCTGATGACTTTTTGATGGGAAGATTGAAAAATATGCCAGACCTTCATTTCTACCTCAACTCCTACACTACACACTCAAGATTCTCCTGCTCTTTCTCTGAAATATTTTTCTTCTCTATCAACAGAAAACATCCTGCAAGGTTTCTTGTCCTGCAATCCTACCACCTGCCCACTGGATCCAATCCCTTCCACAATGCTCCAGACCATCTCACAAGACCTCCTCCCCTTCATCACTACTCTCATCAATGGCTCCATAACATCTGGTCATGTACCAACCTCATTCAAGAGAGCAAGGGTTATTCCCATCCTGAAGAAACCCACTTTAGATCTCTCTGACATCAGCAACTACCGACCGGTATCACTTGTCTCTTTTCTTTCTAGAATCCTCTAACGCATTGTCTACAATCAACTGTCTCTCCATCTCTCACAGAACAACCTCCAAGATCCAAATCAGTCTGGCTTCAAACCGGCACACTCCACACAGACTGCCCTTGTAGCCGTTACTGAGAAGCTACATGCTGCTAGATGAGCCAAACTGTCATCAGTCCTCATCCTCCTCGACCTTTCAGCAGCGTTTGACACAGTCAACCACAAGACTCTGTCCATCCTCATAAGTGTTGGAATTCGTGGCACAGCATGGCAATGGTTTTTTTCCTACCTGGAGGGACAGTCGTATCAGGTGACATGGAGGAGATCCACATCTTTGCACAGCAGTGTATTGCACATACAACTGCACATATCTGCACTTTATTCCACATGTAGTTCATACTTTTTCTGCCATCTATCTTTTGTATTTTTTGTTATATTTTTATTTTGTACTTCTATGTAAGTAAATTCTCACATTATATTGTGATGGTTTTGTGTGTGACCAATAAAATTTGAATTTGAATCCATTCCACGCAGACTCTCCACTGTGGTCCTCTTCTGTTCTCCCTCTATACTCAAACAGCTGTTCATCCCAGGAGATGCATCGCCACATCAGGATCTTGTGAGCTTCACATTGCTAATCTGACACGCTCATGCTGATTTCTCCTTTATAACATCAGGTGGATTTGTCCATTTCTCTCCACACAGGCCGCTCAGGTGCTTGTTCAGTCGCTTGTCATTTCGAGACTGGACTACTGAAACTCACTCCTGGCAGGTCTGCCTCTGAGCTCCATTCTACCTCTGCAACTGATCCAGAATGCAGAAGCATGACTTGTTTCCAACCTTCCTAAGTTCTCCTACACCACCCCATTGCTACGCTCTCTGCACTGGCTTCCTGTAGCTGCTGCATCAGATTTAAAACACTGATGCTCACCTACAAAGCCAAAAGAACCAGCACCCACTTACCTCAAAGCTCTTATCACACCTCGCACTGCACCACGCTCCCTCCGATCCTCTAGCGCTGCTTGACTGATCCCTCCATCTCTCAGGGTACAAGGAAGATCTGCTTCAAGACTCTTCTCTGTTCTGGAGCCTCGGTGGTGAAAGAACTTCCCCTAGATGTCCGAACAGCAGAGTCACTGGCAGCCCTCAAATGACGTCTAAAGACTTACTTCTTCATGAAGTACTTAAATTAGCACTTGATTATTTAAATAACAGAAATTATTGTGTTGTCTGTGTGCATTTCTTACTATATTACCTGCCAGCAGAGTGTTTTAGACTGATGGTATTCTTAGTCTGTGACCTAGTGAACCAGTATGAGGATGAATTTAATGATAGAGACTTCAAAGCACTTCTGTAAGTCACTCTGGATAAGTGGGTCTGCCATAAATGCAAATGTAAATGTAAAACACAAACAGTGTCTCATCTAGATTTAAAGTTGTCCTGGGTAAAGTCCTGTTCTCCAAATTTAGCCACTGTCAGGTGTGTTTAAATTGGGTGGGAGTGTGGCATATCTTGAATGCTATTGGCTGTTGTGTAAATCACTCAAGCACTTCAACACACCACTACTCTAACCTCCTTTTGAAAGGAAATTCATTAACATACAGAATTGAATCACACTTCTCAAGATCTTCCATGGGGATTTTAGTGATCTGTGTACTTCAGTGTTGTCCTTTTGAGTGTGTGTGTGTGTGTGTTGAGATGAACGTGGATTAGAAGCCGCACTGAATAAAGTGTGTGAGTGGAGGAGGAGGTGAGCGAGGAACAAATGCCCGCAGGAACGAGGGATTGATTTCACTCGTCTGCTTTCTGCCCAGGTCTCTTTTACCATTTACTCATATTTCAGAGGCCATGACGTGAATAAATAAACACCTTTTGTGTGTGTGTGTGTGTGTGTGTGTGTGTGCGTTTACAGAGCTTGTTTACAAAGAGCTTTATTGTTTTTCTGATTGCTTATCAAGTCAAGATGTTGCCATGGTTATCTACATTCTATTCATCTGTGTTTTTGTAATTTACATCTCTCTTTCCATCGATCCATCCATACATTTCTCCATCATCCATCTATTCACACTTTAATTATTCCTCCTCCTGTGTGTAAATGATAACTACATCTCCACCAATGCAGCTTTAGACTCTCTCTATAGGGCTTTATACAGGTAGGTATATGAACTCACACACACACACACACACACACACACAAACAGATTTACTGTATTCAATAAAACACAGCAGAACAGGAGTTGTGAACAAACAGCACAAAAGATAAATACTCACGCTCTCCTGGAGAACTTCCAGAAATATGTTCTGTGTGATAAACTGCTCTTATTTCCTTTATCGAGTAACAACTCGAGTCAAGATTCGCCACAAATAAACTGCAAATTTTATTTTAATTCTCTATAACAGCAGCTCTGACAGTAGCGCAGGTTTATATTAATGCACTCGCTCTAATACGTTATCGTTTCCATGGTAACAACTCATTCACAGGGACGTGTACAGCGGACGCTCCACACAAATGGATTAGTAAATAGTTGATGTGGTGAAGTTTTCTGTAAGGATACGTTTATGTAACATTTATGGAAGGAGTCTCCAGTGTCAGCGCTTTGTAACAGTCAGAGGTAAAGCTGTAACTTTAAGTTTTCCGACATCTTCAGGACAGAGGAGTTTACGCTTCTTTGCGGTTTCTCAGTAACATGCGTAACAAGCTGCGATTTTTTGTCTTGAAGAGAGAGAATAAAGAGAGGCTGGTGAGGGAACGAGTGTTTATAGCTGCTATAACGTAAGTGACAACAAGAACTAAATTGTTTCATGAACATTAAATGTAACTATAAACAGATAAAAAGTATGACGTGTCGTTCTTTAATAAATAAAAAAATTGTAATTGTTGGTAAATTGTTGTGGTGTAAGAGGAATAAGATGCTTGGGGACGTGCTGTTATAGGAAAATAATCAGTAACTTCACTTCATCACACCATCCTCTCATTGTGTTTCACTGTAACACACACACACACACACACACACACAGAGTGTTTAATACTTACTTAACACTTAAATGCTTGTTTAAATATTAATGAAATTCATTTGCATATATTATTTATTCTGTACATGACCAAAAATATGGCTGAATAAATTTGCATAAATTAAATCGCATCATGTTGCTAAATCCAGAACTTCCTGAACTTCAGGTGGGTTTTTTTTCAGCTACTATTTTGAATTTTGTTCACCACTGCAAACTTCACTGCAGTATTTTTCCTGTCACAAACATTTCCTGTATTTTTCTGCAACATTTCACATATTACCCAATAATTTATCCACTAAAGTCGATTTGAATAAAATGTTGTGACACGTATATGAATATGAATAAACACGCAGCTGGAACAGTTTCTCCTGTTTAAAAAAAGGCCAGTTTTTGTTGCCACGCTGTGTGACAGGTGTGTATGGAAAAGAAGAAGGCCACTTTATTCAGCGAGCGAACAGATGAAGTGTGTGCTGATGCTTCTGAATACACACTGCCTTTCATCTCACTGTGTGTGTGTGTGTGTGTGTGTGTGTGTGTGTGTGTGTGTGTGTTAGTTATTTATTCGGCTCTCAGACAGATGCTCGAAGCATTGCATTTGTGATACAAGTGTCCTGAAACCCTTGAATACACACACACACACACAGCATCAGTGTGCAGAGCATAAAAAGGTCTGTAGGAGGAAGACTTTATATTTTTCTGTTATGAATTGCTAATGAAAATGCTAGTTAAAGACGTGTCTCAGGTCCTAAATGAGTCGTCATAACTGTTGTATAATTGTCTATAACTTTAGGGATTTAAAAATTAGGAAAGTAGAATTCCACTTACCGACCTTAACAAGCCAGAATGAGCTATAACGCTAAGTCACTGATCTTCTGCCTGCTGTGGCCACGCCCATTTCACAAGGAGACAAAAAAAAAATATATTGTATTAGTCTTAGACTTTAGGCCACACCCCTTACCTTTCTGTTCTATTACTGTCTCCACCCCTGTTGTTTGTTAGGTCTTGATTAACTTATCGAAGTCTAATCATTTGATTAATTACTTTCAGTCTGAGTCTTGTTTTCTGAGTTCTGTGTCTCACTATACTTCCTGTTTTGACCCTCACCAGTTTCCCTCTTTTTTAATAATAAATACCTGTTTCACATTGTGATTGGGGCTTTAAGGCTGTATTCAGAGTTATGCAGTGAAAGTTGCTGGTATTCAGAGTCGGGTTAAGTGGATTTTTCTGAGCTCCACGTTCAGATTATTAAAATCACCTGTGTGAAGTTCACACCTCTGAGTTTTCAGCAGTGTGTAAACAGCACTTGGTCCAGCACATCCTGTTCTTTTACACTATCGTGGTTATATTTATGTATTTAATATTGTCCTTGAATGATGTTCCATAGTGTGTGTGAGTGTATTTACAGATAAAACATAAATTACAGCATGGTTATTGTAGTTACAGCAAACTGTCAGACGGCGGCGCTGGACTTAACGCTGCTCCTCACTCGAGCCAAAATCACGCAGGAAACATGCGCTTAAGCTCAAGATCAGAATCCAGCGTAACTGAGACACGCCCCTGTTTTAGACAAACTCCGCCCCCGAGTGCGTAACTCTCGCGTAACTTCTGAACAGCGCTGAAGTCAGTAGTTACGTCTGAGCTCTGAGTGCTGATGTGTGTGATTTCAGTATTAAACTCTACTTAACTGAAGTTGTGGAAGAAAGTGATTTTCACTGTGAGTTTTTTCTCTGTGACTTTTGTCTGTGTTTATAGATATCAGTGTGTCACACAGTAAGAAACTACATCAGCGAGTCACAAAGGCGACTGAGGAGAGAGAACACAGTTTCAGACAGTTTCGCTGAAACAAAACACTGAAAAGCAGCGTGTCCTTGTGGATTTTATACGGCCATGTTATTGAGCTGTACATATTATTAAAAACATGAAGTACCCCATATAAAACCTCGTATAAACCTCGTCAGATTAATTAGTTCTGCACTGTTTACTCTCTTAACCACCGGCCTTTACATCCTCATTCAGCAGCTTTAGTCCCGACCTGAGGTCACATCGTACTTCAGTTTGAGAAGCTAATTAAGCTCCTAAACGGCGTGTGTGCTGCTGGTGAACATGGCCGAGGATCAGGAGTGATGAATTTGCTGTGTTTGTGATTGCGGCTGTGTGAGGACGAATGCAGCCTAAATGCAAATGCCTACCTGTAAATATTTGTAGCTCAGCATGCTGTTCTCTTGTCAATCACATGACTGTTGAGTGTAAAACCTTCAGTCATTCTAGCAGGTGATGAGTCCTTTAGTTTGTCTCTGGGGGGCGTGTCCTGTCCAGCGTTTTATTTTGTTCTGATCAGAAAAGGTAGTAGCTATATATATGTAAAGAGAGAGAGAGAGCGAGAGAAAGAAAGTCATCATTTGGATTTGTCTCCTCATATCTAATTTATGTACTTAGAATTGAGAAACTTTCAATTCCACTGTACTGTGAGATGTCCAAACACCACTACCCATAATGCACGTATAGATGTAAAGGGAACTGGGAATAGAACCCTGCTTCAGACAAAAAACAGCCTGAGTGTGTGTGAGTTCTCACATAAATATTTGAACACCTGCTACAGAGAGCTGTAACACAACAAACCTCAAAAACTGTTAGAATTTATTATTATAAAACTTTTTCTAAAAAAAAAAAAACAACAAGACCAGAAGACATTGGAGCAAGCGCAGCAGAACCCCCTCCTGACACACTGTACTCTGATACTGTTCTCACAAATCCTCACACGCTTAGAACAAAGGGTTCAGAGATTCCTTTAGAGAAATGGATCCATGTAGAACTCCTCCATGGAGAAAGTTACACTCAGAATAAAATGGCTCTTCAGAGGTTCTGTGGATAATTACACTGTCTTAGCTTTCTGTAGTGGTTTTACATTCAATCATCTCTAACAGAGAAACACTCTGATGTAGGGTTCTACATAGGACATTTAAAGGTTCCTGCAAGAGGGCAATCTGAAGAACCCTTCAAGATTCTGGATATAACCAGACGTTCCAGATCTATCCTGAAGAACTGTTACATCATTACACTGTTACATTCTTACACTGTTACATTGTTACACTGTTACATTCTTACACTGTTACATTGTTACACTGTTACATTCTTACACTGTTTCATCATTACTTATTGTTAAACTGTTACACTGTTACATCGTTACACTGTTACATTATTGTATTGTTACATTCTAACACTGTTACATTGTGACACTGCTACAGTTGTACACTGCTACATTGTTACATTGTTACACTGTTACAGCTGCTGCACCTGATCAAAGGCACTAGAAAAGAACAAAGAAGAAAAAAGAACACATCTAGCATCCGAACAGTTTAATATTTTACCTGGAAGAAATGATTCAATCTGTTACTCTGTGTAATCCACCAGATTATCGTTGCCTGTAGACTTGAAAAAAAGAGAAAAAAAAGTGAAATCTAGAACCCTAGAGGTCTGAAACTTTATCAGAGAATATAAAACCCCTGTAGGAAGCTGAGAACCCACATTCAGCGCAGAGTCCTGTAACAGCAGGTTCCCTTTCAGACAAGGTTTCACACTGCACTAAAAAATTTCCAAACAAGTCAGAATATCTCTAATTTATCTAATTAATCTGATTAATTATTAGATTCTTAAAATCAAAAAAATGTTTGATCAGCCTTTTGTATTTTTTATTTTTAATTTTAAAATGATCAGCATGATTTTTCTTCTTTTGAATAATTAAATGCTTGAAATAAGTGAAATCTTAAACTAAAACTGTTTTAAACTTAATATTACGGGGAAAAGTCTAGAAATCAGTTTAATAATGCCAAATTTGTATTATAATAAATGTCCTGATGGGAAACTTTACTTAAAATTCACCAATATTTAACCCTTTTATACATGCTGTCGATATTCATAAAGAATATTTAGAAATATATTTAGATATAAATCATCTCTGTATCATTACAATGTTATTTACACCATTATCCTGATTTTATTATTGCTTTAAGTATTTTAATCAGACATCACATCACTTCTAAACTGCATAATTACTATATTTATAGTATAGTACTATATTTAAAAACAATATTTTTCAGCAGTAATATTTTGTGATGTTTGTAAAAAGTTACAATTTGAATTCACATGACTTTTGTGAGTAATAAAAGCATCTAAAACTCTCAGTGTGTTTTATAATAATTTATTCATGAAAGGGTTACGATATTCTCCCTTGCTCTCCGTGTGTTCAGTGCATGTAGAAGCCGTTGAGAACGTCTCGAGGAAGTGTTATGTTTAAGAGAGAATTTTCACAGAGGAGATCTTGTGTACACTTCATCTTTAACTAAACTATCACTTTAAATAATGGCACCCTTAATAATGAACAGTTTGGTTCTCTGGTGAAGTGGAACCTGGCCGTGCTCAGCACTCTTCATCTTTAATATAATTTCACCTCTTCCAGTCGGGGAGATGATACAGCTTTGTCTCGAGCATATCCACACAGAGTTAATAACAATCACACACTTCATTCGCAGTGAGAACTGCCGGGCCGATAAGCAGCCAAATCTCCAAGCGAGAGAACGAGGAGGAGAATGAGGAGGATGGAGGATGGAGAGGAATGAGGAAAGAAAGAAATTTTATTGCTTGTGCCAGCAGGTTGAATAATGATTATCAGCTGTGTGTATCTCTGTATCTCATATGTGAGTCCTAGTAAAGAGAGAAACTCCTCAAAGGCTCAGTGTGTGTGTGTGTGTGTGTGTGTATGTGGGAGGAGGAGGAGGATCGAATATGATCTCATTAATAAGTGAAAGAAGCTCCGAGAGCAAAAAATACGCTGCGCTCAGAAAAAAGCCGCAGCAATATCGCACTGATAAATGACCAGGAGGGTTTTATTGTGTGTGTGTGTGTGGGTGTGTGTGTGTGTGTGTGGGTGTGTGTGTATGTGCTGGATGCTCTTCTTTGTCCCAAACACAAGATAAGGGAAAAATCTTTTTTCTGAGATCATAGTGAATGTTAAAAAATGTGAAATTATGCATGATGAGCTCGTGTTTTAATTTTAAAGTTGCTCTTTTCTTCATAGGGAAAGAAAGAGAGAGAGATAGTGTGTGTGTGTGTGTGTCTGTGTGTGTGTGTGTGTGCTCAGAAAGCCCTCCTTTATGCTCTCTGACAGCAGGAAGAAGAATGTGGCCAATCTTGTGCAGTTAATTGCATTATGACGGTGGAGTTTCCTGCTCTGCTCCTTTTCCATCAGGCACATTAGAGGAGCGCCTGCTGGGTCCTGAGCCTTCTGCACACCATCACCTCCTCTCTCTGACTGATACGCTTCTGCTTCTGACATGGCTTCCTCTGTCTCCCACACATGTATACGGATATTTTTAAAAACTTAGGTTTTTTTTTTTATCTCCGCATCTACACAAAAACGCTGTTTTGGATCAGTGTTTTCTCTGAAGTAGAGAAAATGTAAAACTGTTTTCACTGTTTTTGTGCAAACATGAAAAATGTACTTTTTAAAACACGGACATGCTCGTGATCGCTGCAGTCGTGCGTGTGCTGAAACTGTCTGTACGATTTTCAGCCTGATGTTACTGTCAAAGATAAAATTCTCACATCGTAAAAGAAGTCTTTGGTCGTGAGTTGAGATCGGTCTCTTTATTAAAAGTCATAAAGTGCCGTGATTTAGTGTCACTGCGACCAAACACAGTCGAGGATAAAGTGTGTGTCTGTGTGAGAAATCTGTGATTAAAGTTTCAGAGTGTGAGCGCTGCTACGACGCTCGTCTAAAATCCACCAATAGGAGGACGGCGAAGTCACGGCACAGCTACAGCGATGGAGAAACGTAAAGGAAACCTGCTGATGCACAGAAAACAATCTCCTCATTACCTCGAGCTCACTGTGAAGAACGTGTGTGTTTATCCGAATCCCTTTTCTGCTCCAGCTGATTTCCGGATCACGCTGATTGATGACGTAAACAGAACCTAAGAGTCATTTTCTTTAATGGTTAGAGGATCTTCATCTTATAATCTGACATGGAGACACACACACACTCTCACACAGTCTGGTAGAGACATTTACTGACATCTCCTACAGTGAGAAGAGGAATAATATTAAAACACACCGCTGAAATCACACAGAGTAAACCTGGCTTTAAAGAAAGACAATGGCTGAAGCTCCGCCTCTTTCCAAACGTAACTTCCTATAAATCCTGTCTCTTTGCTCAGCTCCTCTCCACACGCTGCACGGGTTAGAGAGTTACAGAGGCAGGAGGCAGACAGACTGTAGTTAAAGGAAAGTGGGTGGGGCTGATATTAATTTTATTTCGAATGAGGAGCAAATTGGTGTGGCATAAATGACCAATGAGAGTGAAGGGGCGGGGCTGAGGATGCATTATGTCCCCCACTGTGAAACATCTACAGCGTTTACGAAACTATCTGAGAATAAAGACATAAATAAAATGATGTTTATGTCACGCATTAGAACCCACCATCCATTCATCATTATTAAAAGAACGTGTGTGACAAACTGTTAATTCTATCGCACGCTTATTTAATCATTACCTTCGTTTCACCTCGATGATGAAGTTAAAAGTTAAAAGGTTCTAATTAACACTGCTCTGTTGAAACTTCACTGCTGAAGTTCCTCGGAGAACCAATCAGCATTAATCGTAGCTTGCGATTTGGAGCTGCAGGTGTTTCTGACATGGTGAAGTTACTTTGATCAGTTTGGCGTCACTTCACACCAACACCACACTCAGGTAGGGGGCGTGGCCTAAAGTCTGAAGGTGGAGCTTGTACAACATTAGAGCTAGTTTATTTATCAATTTTACTTCCTGTTTTGTTGCCTGTTGAATTGTGATTGGTCAGAAGGTGTTGATTAATTCTCTCTAACAGCAGCTCTGACAGTAGTGCAGGTTTATATTAATGCACTCGTTCTGATACGTTATCGTTTCCATAGTAACAGCTCATTCACAGGGACATGTACAGCAGACGCTCCAAATAAACAAAGTTTCAAAAGCGCTGATGTGGTGAAACTTTCTGCATTTAACATTTATTGAAGGAGACTCCAGTTCCAGTAATGTTACTTGAAGGTAGAGTGTGAGGTTGTTTTAGAAAGATGCACTAATGACAGTGTGAGGTTCTCATTTCTCAACTTTACATTCTAGAACCCTGATCAGAATTACAGCTCTTTAATCTACACACGTGTCTATAGAGTTTATAGTGTATAGAGTTGTTTAGTGTATAGAGTTGTATAGTGTGTAAAGTTGTGTAGTGTATAGAGTTGTGTAGTGTCTAGAGTTGTGTAGTGTATAGAGTTGTGTAGTGTATAAAGTTTATAGTGTGTAGAGTTGTGTAGTGTATAAAGTTTATAGTGTGTAGAGTTGTGTAGTGTATAGAGTTGTGTAGTGTATAAAGTTTATAGTGTGTAGAGTTGTGTAGTGTATAGAGTTGTGTAGTGTATAAAGTTTATAGTGTGTAGAGTTGTGTAGTGTATAAAGTTTATAGTGTATAGAGTTGTGTAGTGTATAGAGTTGTGTAGTGTATAAAGTTTATAGTGTGTAGAGTTGTGTAGAGTTGTGTAGTGTATAGAGTGTAATTTAGGACACATGCGAGCAGTAAACCCCCGGCGGTGCAGAGCCGCACACTGCGCTGAGGTTCGTTACCGTGTCGATCAGCTCGTTTTCCTCTGACGGAAGTGAAATTAGTGCCGTTTAATAGTACGATGTCATTAGAGCCACGCTGAGTGAAAGTGCCGTTTATTGTTCCGTTCTCGCTGCTCGTTTTTTAAATGATTTCATTTTTTATTGTTCTTTGGTGATGCCGTGTTCTCGGGCAAACTCTCCACCCCGAGTGTGTGATTAGTCAATTACAATTAGAAATATATTGTGATTGGGATTTGAACGCCTCCTGCGTTTATCCCATTTAAACAGAATCAACCGAACCAGATTTCCGTAACGTC
>CM040460.1:321337-334620 GCA_022758105.1 Pangasianodon gigas
TGGTGGTTGAGCTGTAGCTGATTGTAGTTGAGCTGTAGCTGTTGGTGGTTGAGCTGTAGCTGTTTGTGGTTGAGCTGTAGCTGTTTGTAGTTGAGCTGTAGCTGTTGGTGGTTGAGCTGTAGCTGTGCTTTGTGCTGCTCAGATGTGAGTGTTTAGTGGTGTTTGACCTGAATGCTTGCTCTGTTTGATTTATGACGTTGTGGGAGGTTTTTGGAGCGCGCCGCTCGCTGCTGCTTTAACGAAATGCAAATGATGTGTAATGTTATGCAGGTTAGAAGTCTCTCTTTTCAGCCTCCATTTTCCATCCTGATCTTTTGCTTTTTCCCTGACGCATCGCTCCGGGCTGTGTGTGTGTGTGTGTGTGTGTGTGTGTGACTCACGCTGAGTTAATATACAAGGTGGTAAAGGTTGGCTTAGCTGAGAGGGGGAAAAATGTTTTTATTATTATCATTATTATTACCACATCGATGTGTAGGCATCCATTAGGCAGAGAAATATGCCTCGATGCCATTTGCATGGCCCATAAACTCCTGGAGGTCGCACGCCGCATAATAATCCACCATAATGGTTTTTTTCTCCCCTGAAAAACAAGCCGGATGCCGCGCGACAAATTGAACTCTACTAAGTGTAAATTTGTTTCTGCCCTGATTCGCAAAGTGAGGCTTTCATTAATTTTCACCGGCGCCGGAAAAAAGAGACACTAAAAGCACTGTGTAAATACTTCGTGACTTTCGCAGTAATGGCCTCTGCCGTCCCTCCCTCTTTCCCTCCCTCATTCCCTCCCTCTTTCCCTCCCTCATTCCCTCCTTCTTTCCCTCCCTCTTTCCCTCCTTCTTTCCCTCCCTCTTTCCCCCCCTCTTTCCCTCCCTCATTCCCCCCCTCTTTCCCTCCCTCATTCCCTCCCTCATTCCCTCCCTCTCTCCCTCCCTCATTCCCTCCCTCTTAGCCTCCCTCCCTCATTCTCTCCCTCTTTCCTTCCCTTTCTCCCTCCCTCATTCTCTCCCTCATTCCCTCCCTCTTAGCCTCCCTCTTTCCCTCAACCGGTCCCTACTTCTGTGTATAAAAATAAACAGAACACTAAACAGGGTGCATTCACAGTTAGAGGATATCAGTGAATATCAGTCACAGTCACTGTTTAAGTTAAAATCTCACTAAACCTTTAAAAATACAGTCTTTATGATTAAAACCATTTGGTGAATTCAGAGCAGATCATTGGCTAACAGACTCATTGAAACTCAACAGCTCATTGGCTCATTTGCTCATTGGCATCTTAATAACTGATTGGTGATTAGTGATTGGCTTTTTAGCTCACCAGAAACTCAACAGCTGTAGCTCATTGCTTAATTGGCTCATCTTGAACTCCACAGCTGATTGGTTCGCTGGGAAACAGACGTCTTGGGTGAGAAAATGCAGAACAATCAGAATAAAGAAGAAATGAACATAATTCAGCGATAGTGTTTCTACTTACATTATGTTTTGCTTAAAGTTTTTAAAAGAATTAATCCAACCTGGAATCAGATATTTATTTACTTAAATTAAATGTTAAATGTTCATTATTGTTCAGTTGTAGCTTGTACGCTAAGTAAGATAACTACCTAGCATGCTAAAGTGGATGTGTGGTGGCTAAATGGCTAAACGATTTCATAGAAGGCTTGCGTGTGGCTTTAAATAATTATGGTTTAAATACCGGATAAGGTCGGTTAATTTCAAATCAGTATTTCAATGTGCGTGTGCGTGTGTGTGTGTGTGTGTGTGTGTGTGTTAGTTAACTAATGTTGATAACAGCAGTAATAAAATCCTGCACCGAGTCCGGCTCTGTGTTCCAGATAATAAATCTGTTCTGCCTAATTGAGAAATCTTTAAACTGCTCTTTTAATTCTAAACCGTCCCGAACAGCAGCAATAACCGTTTACGCAAAGCGCTGCACTGAATTAACTCATTTAATCACAGATAAAACAAACTAAACCACCGAAATTACATTACAAACCAGATGAAATGCAGCCATTCAGCTTTTTCGACACGTGTTCCACACGTTAGCAGGTTCGATCCGGCCCGATGCCTCTGACTCCACGTCGCTCCGGTTTTAGCGTGGCTGTAATTTTTCCGAGTCTGCCTGCGTGCTGTGAAGAGTGCTGAGGTTTTTAAACACCTCTCCACACTGAAAGCTCTCAGCCATTAGCAGAAACAGTAAAAACACATCAAAGCTCGTCGGGGATGTGAGTGAGCACGAGGTCATCCCAGGTCAGCCGAGCACAGCGCTATCGGAGTTATGACTAATGTGGACTCGAACGTGACCTTCGTTTGCTTTAAAAGAGCCCAGCTTTAAAGGAGCACGCTAATTTTACACTGTAGAGCTAAATATTAGGGACATGGAACAAAACATGGCAACAACAGCTCTCAGTGTGGCCATCATGGACACTTTAAAACATCCTCACCACGCTCGTGTGCTGCTGGAGAGGAGGATGCAGCATGGCTGTTCTGGGAGGAATGAAGGACAGAAATAATATGAACCAAAAAAGCAAGAAGATCAGAATAAAAGAGAAAAAAAGAATGAAGAAAAGAAACAAATAAGCAAAAGAAGAGAAGAAAGAAAAAGAGAACATGACTGATACACATTAAACATGGACACACTGTTTGATATTATTGCGATATTGTCATAAAGAAATAAATATCTAATAAAATAAAATGTTTTATTGATGGGTAGGTGAGTAATTTATTTCAGCACAGGTTATAACAGGTCTACAGTGTACTATGGCCTTAATATTCCCTCTATCTGTTTAAGTGTAGGGAAAATAAAATGCAGAAAACGTACAGGAGATTTCTATAGGATAGACATGTACAGCTGGACAGCGTAAAGAAAAGCTAAATAAATAAAGACACGGAAGAGTTCAGAGTAAAGCAGCTTTCACACTCTTACAATTCCACACTGTGCTTTCAAACACATCTACGACACACCGGGTCACCTAAAGTTCAACTGGACGTCTATACAGCATTATCTCACAGTGATGTTGAGTTCTGCATTCTGATTGGTCAGAAGGTGTTGATTAATTCTCTATAACAGCAGCTCTGACAGTAGCGCAGGTTTATATTAATGCGCTCGCTCTAACACGTTATCGTTTCCATAGTAACAGCTCATTCACAGGGACGTGTACAGCGAACGCTCCACATAAACGGATTAAAATATTGTTGATGTGATGAAGTTTTCTTAAAGTAAGGAGACATTTATGGAAGGAGTCTCCAGTGTCAGTGCTTTGTAACAGATGCAGGGGTCTTCAGTTTTATCTGCACAGGGCCGCTGTGGCTGAAGGATTTCACTGCAGAAAAATAGGAGGCACAGATGATAGCTGATTGGAGACTAAGATGAACTGATTAAACAAGTGGAGTCAGGTGTGACTTCTGCCTGATTGGAATGAAAACCTGCAGCCGCTCCGGCTCTCTGTGGATAAAACTGAAGACCCCTGAGTCAGAGGTAAAGCTGTAACTTTACGCTTTCTGACATCTTCAGGACAGAGGAGTTTACGCTTCTTTGCGGTTTCTCAGTAACATGCGTAACAAGCTGCATTTTATTTTCTCTTATTAACTTGAAGAGAGAGAATAAAGAGAGGCTGGTGAGGGAACGAGTGTTTATAGCTGCTATTATGTAAGTGACAACAGGAACTTGTTTAATAAACATTAACTGTAACTAGAAAAGGATAAAAAGAATGATGCATTTTCTATAATAACTGAAAAATTGTAATTGTGGTATACGAGGCATAAAACAATTTCACTCGATATTTTACTGTAACACACACACGCTCACACTCACACACACACACACACACACACGCTGTGTATATAACTTTCTTCAATAATCATCAGAATCTACATCTTTTATCTAGAAACATAAATGTTGTGTTCCTTGATATAAACTGATGTAAACGATGTAATTAAATCTCAGTGTTATAACTTTAATTAGCTGTTACAGGAGCACTAGCTCAGTCCAGGCAGCAGGTAAAAGTGTAATATCGCTGGGCTCTGAAGTCCAAACAGAGACTTTTTTTGTTTTCTATCTCACCTCCAGAAGTGTGGAGAGCTTCATATTGGAGATAGGTGAAAAAATACTGCAGCGAGCAGAATCTCAGGACTCTGAGACTATAAAAAAGCAGTGTAATGAATTTTGATATGCTGGATCTGTTTTGGTAAATATTCGTGAGGAACTGATAAAAATGTAGACGCTGTATCTCTGAAAGTCGATCGCTCATGCCTCTGAACATCAAAACAGAACGTTCATTTCTTTCTGGAGGATTTTCATTAAATATCTGTGATAAGTGAAGAGAAACCCCGTCGTATCTGTAATCACTGTGGACTATGCAAAAAACGTCAGATTCTCTCGTCTGTCCCTGCATCACTGAGCAGTGTGTTTATTCTGATTAAATGTTGGTGATACGCAGATTAAATACAGCCTCGTTCTCCTTCTGCGCTGGTGTCTCTGTTCCTAATAAACACATTAAAATGATCCGAAGCTCTGAATACAGGTGATAATCAAACACAAACACAGCGTGAAGGACGTCTCAACACTGAACACAGCCGTATTCAGCAACTTCAGTCCAACTATTCCATCAAAATCTACGTGAGGAATATGGGTAGAGATTTGCTCACACTTTAATTCACTAATTTGAGTGAAATTAATAAAATGAAGCCAGTGTTAGTGATCAGTGTTCCATCAAACTGTCAGACGCCGGCGCTGGACTTAACGCTGCTCCTCACTCGAGCCGAAATCACGCAACAAACATGCGCTTAAGCTCAAGATCAGAATCGAGTGTAACTGAGACACGCCCAGTTTTAGATAAACTCCGCCCCCGAGTGCGTAACTCTCACGTGACTTCTGAACAGTCAGTAGTTACGTCTGAGCTCTGAGTGCTGATGTGTGTGATTTCAGTATTTAAATATTTTAGATAAGTGAATAAAATGGAGAGCGTAGTATCTGTCAACTATTAAAAATAATTTTAAAACTTTTGTAAAGATTTTTCTGCTTCATTCCTCAGACCTGATGTTCTGATGTACAGACTGTCAGGAGCGTGTGAAGCGTGTGAAGAACGTCTACCATCTCAGCAGTGCACTTTAAACAGAGCTGATACAGAAATCCAAAATCTCCTCTGTTTCTTCTTCACTGGTTTTTTTCATGGCTCCTGGTGTTCAGAAACACTGCACAATGTTTTTCTGTCCACTTTTCCCCAATATTCAGAGCTACAGATCATTTTAATGTGAATGTGAGACAACACTGTGCTGCTGTTCCCGCAGAAGAAAAGCTTCACTTCTTCTTCAACACTCCTTTTTATGGTCTTCAGTGTCTGGAGGAACGTCAGGCTAGAGCTGCACGATTAATCGTATTTTTATTGTGTGTGTGAGAGCTGTGCTAATCATTAAAGAGGACGTATTGATGTGATCAGCCAAAAACGCTGCTGGGGTTCGGCATCAGGCTGAAAAAGACGAGTGTGGTTTGGCTGAGATTCAGCAAAGCAGATTTACTGAAAACCTCTCGTTTATCACTTCAGTGATCATCTCAGTCTTATAGGTTTAGTGTGAAACATCTCGAGTAGTGGTGTTTTTTTAATAAATTGTATTTATAAGAGCAGTTTTAATGGGAATGACTTTTTAATCTTTTTCTCCAGTAAACGTGTACGGACGTGTTACACTCAGATCTGTTTCTCTGCCATGTTTTTTTCCTCCAGCTGAATATCAGATAACATTCACTCCATGTAGTGCACTATGTAGGGTGTACAAGCCAGTGAGGCTTTACCCCGTTACCCTGACTGGGGCAGTCGTGGCCTAATGGATAGAGAGTCGGACTTGTAACCCAAAGGCGAACCTGAAGGTCGTGGGTTCGAGTCTCAGGTCCGGCAGGGATTGTAGGTGGGGGGAGTGAATGACCAGCGCTCTCTCCCACCCTCAATACCACGACTGAGGTGAGACCCTTGAGCAAGGCACCGAACCCCCAACTGCTCCCCGGGCACCGCAGCAAAAAAAGGCTGCCCACTGCTCCGGGTGTGTGCTCACTACTGTGTGTGTGTGTGTGTGTGCTCACTACTGTGTGTGTGTGTGCACTTGGATGGGTTAAATGCAGAGCACAAATTCCGAGTATGGGTCACCACACTTGGCCACAAGTCACGTCACGTCACGTCACTTCACTTGACTGGATGATAACAGGTACCTTTTAAAGCTGCAGCTCTAGTGATTATTTCATGACTATAAAAAATGTTTTGTTTCGTAGTGTTGCTTCTGACTAACGCTGCAGACTCTGATCAGATCCAGGCTGCTGAGCGCTCTGTGTGTGTGTGTGTGTGTGTGTGTTTCACGTGTTGTCCTGCGCGTCGTTGTTGAGTGTGCAGTTTATTGTGGATTGTTGAGCTGTACTGAACTGCTGAGTGGCAGTAACAGAATCTTGTCTTGAACCCTCCACTTTTCCGAGCTAATGTCTCTGGCTCTGTAGCTCTGGCCTCTGATCTGATGAGTTCTTTCAGCTAAATAATTTATATAAATGTGTGTGACTGGATAAACCTCACCAGAAGCCGTGATGGTTCATGTTTAGAAAACTGAACCATGACCTTTTTGTTTTTTCATGTTCACTGCCTCAGCATCCAGACCACGATCCAGCAGCTGATGAACCTTGAACGGGGTCGTGTGGATGAGCAGCGAGTCGATTGGGATTCAGCAGAACCGTCAGCTTACATGAAAAATATTCCTGAGTGAAGAAGTGTAGATGATGATGATGATGATACATGTTGAGAACTAATGTGTAAAAGTTTACAGGAATGCTTTAAAAGCATGATATATTCACAGTACTGTGATGAAACCAGAGAATCCTTTTGTTTTTAATCAAATGCCATTCAGTAGATTCAGTACTAACTTTATCTTCAGTCAAACGGCCGTGCCGTCTTTATTCCTGCAGATCAACGTTTCACAAAAGCTCACTATTATAAATAAAGTATTTACAGATTTCATACTTTTTACTGTTGAAGATATTTGTTTGATTTATGAACAATAATGATGGGAAAATGTATTTAACAGAAAATCACACAAAGGTCTTTTTTTACCACCGAGTAATTAGCAGGAAGTACAGAAGGACTATTTGAGTGAAAACAAAAGGCTTCAGTGCTGCAGATCTGAGAGATTTATAGATTTAAAGACCTACATAACGTTTCAGATCATCACTGCAATACTCAACAACAAAATCACAGATCCTACTTTAACCTCCGCCTCCTCTGTCTGCAGCGAGAGACGCTCGGAAATGAGTTTTCACATGCACACTTATACAAATATTTATATTTTCATTACATTTTATTGATCTATATCTACATTTTTAATCAAACGTACTCATTATTAATTGTTTTGTATCATCGGGGGAAAAAATTCCTTCAGGATCAGTAAAGTTTTTAATCTTTTAATCTCATCTTGTCATATCGCCCGACGCATTTTATTCACTTATCACCAATATTAATGAAATTTAATAAAATAATTAAATAAATCTCGCCATGCTGCTTTGATTGACACGCAGATCGACAGTCAACGTTTTACAGTTAAAGGTGACATTTTTATCAGTTTGTAAAACTGCAAAAATATGATTATAGTTAAACTTTTCTCATTATGAGATTGTGAGAAAATGAAGATTATGAAACATATTTTTATCCAGTTTTAGTGAAGATATTTTTTCTCCACAGTGTGTTTTTTTATTATTCATTACAGCGTTTTTTTACTTCTTCAGTGTCCAGAGCGCTCATACAGAATTAAAATCTTCTTCCTGTTTTATCGTCTGGAGATACGGCACACCGTGTTCCTCTTTCCTCACCAGTGTTTAGACCTGTGTGTGTGTGTGTGTGTGTGTGTGTGTGTGTGTGTGTGGAGCTACATATCAGTGATAAGTGGACAACAACGCAGCGTGCACTGTCTCTGGACTCTGAAGAGTATTTAAAAAAACACACTTGAAGAGAAATAAAGCCTGAACAAGTGCAGCAGTGTCTCTGCAGCTCACAATCACTCGTCTGTGTCCTCGGAGCCCGCGGCCGTGTTCTGCCTCGCGGACGTGACGGAGATGTGGAGAAAATGCTGTGCATGAATTCAGAGAGAGAGTGTGTGTGTGTGTGTGTGTGTGTGTGTGTGTGTGCATCAGCCATTCCATCACCGCCAATCAGACACTGGTGAGATTTTGGGTCGCGGTTAGCCGTTAGCGTCCCCATGGACTCCTCCAGAAAAAAAAACGAGCGCTACTCGAGTCGTTAGCGGATTCTGGGATTCAGTCCAACTCCTTTGCCGTTCTGGAGCTGCTCGGCTCCGGAGGCGCTATTTATAAACCCGCTGTATTACTCACATTCCTCACGGCCACGAACACTGACAGGCTTCAGCACACTGACAGATTTCACTGCGCTGCGCTGCTAATAACGTGCACAGCTACTCGCTAAAGAGCAGCGCGACGCTTGATTGATGGATGACACGTCACACTGCATCCGACATCCTCCGGGAAAAACACACGGATTAGCGTGAGCAAGATTTCAAGGTCAGACCTGATTGACACGCTACAGTTGTAGTGACAAACGCCACTTGTTACGATGAATTACTCATAATTACCCACAATGCACTGCAACCGTATGTCTGGTTTAACACCGTGCAAGCAGGAAAACAACACTCGGATAAATAGCCGCTGGTTAGCCAATTAGCAAACACGGTTTACACTGTAGCTAACTAGCACAAAAAGCCTTTCTCTTTAAAACACTAGGGTTTAGGACACGCCCTCACGGCACACGGTGACATTTTATTGGTCAAAAGTTTTATATAAATACTTCCTCTTATGCTAATTATCTAGCAGCCTATTAGCTACAGTATCTGCTAAACCTGTCTCACCATTCAGAGACACGCCCGCCTGTCTCACTCACACACACACACCCACCTGTCTCACTTTCACACACACACACACGCTCACCTGTCTCATGCCCATCTGTCTCACACACACACACACACACACCTGTCTCACTCACTCACACACTCCCACCTGTCTCACTCACACACGCCCACCTGACTCACTCACACACGCCCACCTGACTCACTCACACACGCCCACCTGACTCACTCACACACGCCCACCTGTCTCACTCACACACTCCCACCTGTCTCACTCACACACACTGAGTCACCTGTCTCACTCACACACGCCCACCTGTCTCACTCACACACTCCCACCTGACTCACTCACACACACTGAGTCACCTGTCTCACTTACACACTCCCACCTGTCTCACTCACACACACTGAGTCACCTGTCTCACTCACACATGCCCACCTGTCTCACTCAGACACACCCATTTTAAAGCCCCACCCACTGTTATCAGATCAGCTCAAAGATCCTAATTAAAAGAGAAACTTGAGATTCCAAACACTCTTACCCTTTATGTTTCCTCTCTCTCTCTCTCTCTCTCTCTCTCTCTCTCTCGGTTCTGCGCTCCGTCTCAGGGGTCACATCGCCCCTCTTTTCCCTCGTAACGCAAACAAGCCAAAAGATTTACGACAGAACTTAATTGGGCCTCTTTTGTTTAGACGTTGCGTAATTGACACCGCTGGGATCTGTGCGATCATAAATACTCTCATTACTGTCACTTTGGCCAGGATTTATTAGAGCAAGCACGCTGAAGTGGAAGATGAAAAGAAAAATGTGTGTGTGTGAGATGTGTGCCTCGTGTGTGTGTCTTGTGTGTGTGTGTGTGTGTGTGTGTGTGTGTGTGGGTTGTATAGATTCAAAAGTTTTTTCCTCTTTCTCAGACTCAGCAGTAAAACCTACTCTCTCTTTCTCTCTCTCTCTCTCTCTCTCTCTCTCTCTCTCTCAGAGGTCACCTCCTGATCATTAATGACATCATCATGACATCATCCCCAGGCACCAATCTTTAGGCATAAAAGTTCTTTATGTGACATGGGCAGCATCTGGTTGTAAATTTTCTTCCTGAAGAAGGGATGAGTAAATCGTTCATCACCTGTGTAGGATCAGAGAACACTCTGTGTTGAAGGTTCTGTCCAACGTTAGAGCTCTTCTCTGGTTAGAGTTCTTAGAAGAACATCAAAATGCACCGTCCCAACCCACATGTCCTTTTTTAAATCTCAAGGACCCTCGAATGAATTCTATCAAACCGCAGCGTTTGAGATACAGCCCATAGCCTTATTTCTGGTCTATTTTCCCGTTACAGCCTCAGTGGATCGATGCGAGGTTCTCTGTGTGGTCTGTAATTCAGCATGCTCCAAATTCAAGCGCTGATTTTCATCCAGTTCGCGTCCCAACTCAGATAAAAAAAAACAAAAAGCAGCTAAGCTGATGTGAAACACAGCTGAATCAAGGTTATTCAAGTCTTTATTATTTTTCCCTCCCCTCCTCACTGGAGTCTTCTGTCAAAATGTGTTTGGTTGACCCTCTATATCGCCGGTGGATCGTTGAATAATTCATGCCATCTGTGTTATTTGTGCATTTGCTTATTTATGAAGGGAGTGTATGGAGTGCTGCTTGATGGCTCTGAGGCGCAGCGGGCAAATGAAGACATGCTGAACTCAGAGAGACAGAGAAAGGGAGATAGAGAGAGAGAGACAGAGAGAGAGGGAGAGAGAGAAATAATAATGTAATAAAATTGGATTTTCTACAAGTTGTCATTCAGCTACGAGTCCTACAAACGGGTCGTGTCTGATTTGTACTACACCAAACTGATTAGATCCCTACAGGAAACTCAGTGGTCATCAAAATGACAATTTTTATACGAGACAACAGTGAAAATTACACCTACAGACACAGAGCTGTGATTTCAGCAACATCTGAAATCATCTTCTCAATTCTACGTGAATTAGGTATGATGCTGAAAAGAAACAACGAATCCAAACAATCAGCTCGAATGATTCCTCGGACAATTCCTATAGCGCATGTGGTCTGACGTTTCTTCAGTTCCCTGCTCACAACCTACATTTCCTACATTTAGCTCAATAGCAGCAGTTGCCACAAACCCAGAAGTGACGTGAGAAGAAGAAACCTTTATTTTGTCACATATTCATTACAGCACAGTGAAATTCTTTTCTTCACATATCGCAGCTTGTTAGGAAGCGCAGGGTCAGAGCACAGGGTCAGAGCACAGGGTCAGAGCACAGGGTCAGCTGTGATACAGCGCCCCCTAGAGCACAGAGGGTTAAGGGCCTTGATCAAGGGCCCAACAGTGGCAGCTTGGCAGTGAACCCTGACCTTTTGATCAGTAACCCAGAGCCTTAACTGTTAAGCCACGACTGCAGAGAGAGAGAGAGAGAGAGAGAGAGAGATGCCTCTGAAGTGTGTACAGTCATACATATGCATCTGAGTGAAGATTTTACAGGAAGTGGTGGAGAAATGCAAAGTGCAGCTGATGAATTATTCCACTTTATGTACTAAACTTTAGGTAATAATCAGTAGCTGGTTTTGTGCTTAATTTTCTCTGCAGCCTAAAAGAAAGTATGTGTTCCTCTGAGCTTTACAGGTAGGGTTGCCAGGTGTGTGATATTCCTGCAGAATTGGGATCATTTATAATTTTCATTCTTATAAATATTTTTTATTTATAACCAAAATATGAGACCAGTTTAAGACCTTAGTGAAAACACTATTTAAGTAAACTGTATGCTTTAATCCATTTCATTCACTGGGAGGTTTTTTTATCAGATGTAGCATATCTTCGGTACATACATCAGTTTCACATCTTACTCTTATGAAATTCAACGCTTAGATATTGCAAATTTATTGCAAAAATATTGTAAGAGTTTTTTTTCCAACATGAAGAGAAGTTTAATAAGCTTAATTACTCCCTTTGCTTTTTCCTTCTGTACAAAGGATTCTTTATTAATTATAAAATAAAACTAATTCAGGATTTAATATCATATAACAATAATAATAATAATAATAATAATAATAATAATACCCTCCACACTGTTCTGACATGAGAGTCGTTATTATTAAAACATCTAATATAATAAACACCTCATACAGAACATTTAGGATGTTTTCACACTCGAGTCCACACCCAGGACTGGTTCAGGGCTCGTTTGGGGGCGGAGCTTATAATCGCAGGTTTAAGTTCTTTATTCCTTCGGAACCATGGATCAATTGCATTATTTTATTCATCACTTTTGTACACGCAGGTTTGTAAACTCTTTGGCACTACGTTCATCCCTTTGCTGTTTTCATTATTTTCCTTTGGTACCAGCACTCCAGTGGAGAAGAAGCACGGCATGTCATAGTGCAGGAATATCTGCAAACGTGGAGACTTCTTGCATAAGAAAATTTTTAGTCGTGAGTGAGGTGTCGGAATGAGGTGTGTTTTTCACGATGTTCTTACTGCAAGCTCTCGCTCCATAACGCTGAGTTAATGACAGAGGTCCAGTCCTGCTAAAGTCTAGTTTTATATGTCAATGTACAATAAATACCAATAACGACTCTTTCCCTGGCATCACAAAAATCAATCCTCACTCAGCATCAGCTTCCTCATTTTCAAGAAGACCAGAGATCGGATCTCAGGACTGCTCCTGGGCTTGAAAACAGCTTTCCCACTTTACCAAACATCCTGAAAAAGCCTCAGTCAGGGTCCCATGCAGCGTTTGTGTATTAATAACATGAAAGGTGACTGTAATGTCGGTCCTCGTTCCCGTCTCTTATTGCCATTCCCATTCCCGTTCCCATCAGGAGCATTAAAGGAGCTTCAGGTCTCCGGTGTTTACTCTGATCAGCACTGCGATAAAGAGAAAAACACGGATTACAGCTGCACTGCTATAAAATCTACAGACACAGCCTGGGGCATCAGGGCACAATGGTGCTAAGTAGGGAACACTACAGCGAGGTTAAGCTCCCTTCCTAAACACACTACAGGCGAATTCCATCTGCACTAAATCTCATTACACTGACAACAAGCAGGGAGCGAAAAGACGAGATCGGGTTTCCTGCTGGAAAAAATAAGACCAGCTTTCTGTGGGATTTGGGTTTGAGAGATTATAGTAAGTACAGTGCGTTAGCCTCAGGGTGTGTGTGTGCGTGTGTGTGTGTGTGTGTGTGTGTGTGTGAGTGACTCTCACCCTCACTTTGACTTTCATGGCGCTTCAGGTTTCTGTAAACAAGGCAGCATTTGTGTGACTCGCGCTGTTTAACAGGTACTATAGCTGTCCAAATATGGCCTCTGGCATTGTGTTTGTGTCTGTGTGTGTGTCTCTGTGTGTGTGTGTGTGTGTGTGTGTGTGTCTCTGTGTGTGTGTGTGTGTGTGTGTGTGTGTGT
>CM040460.1:361238-381376 GCA_022758105.1 Pangasianodon gigas
GACAGAAAAGAGAAAAATGCGACCGCTTCTGAAAAAACTAAAACTCTTGCTAAAACTCTTTTCCCACAGGATTTAACGCAATCTTTCCCAACGCATCCATTCAGATGGGATAAATATCACCTGGAGTTATTTCTACTGCTCAGTTTATAGAAGAGAAAATACGCTGTAATGTTTCCAGACGCGTTCACGCTCAGTGCGTAAATTACTGACAGGACGGATTCGGACTAAAATCCCAGAGAAACTCCAGGAATAAATACATTACACACCTCCACACGGAAAACTAATCCCGTCTGAACAGGGCTAAACACTTTCTGCACTTTATGACCTTCTAGGTGTTCAGTCACAGACTAAAGCTTTATCCACGTGCCCTTTGTGTTCATCATCCTCCAGCCTTCATCAGCTTCTGATTGGCTGATAGCTGACTGGTGTTTAACTCAGCAGCAGCTCTTGATTTTGAATGCAAAATGTCACCAGGCTAATAGCAGATGTTTTATTCATCCTGAGTATCAGGGCTTGGATTATTCACATTATAATTAAAGTGTAAATGCAAACATTTAAAACAATTTTCAATCTTAACCAGCTTCAGGAGGTCTGGGTGAATTTAGTCATGTTATTTAAATTTTATAAATATTTTATAAAACCAAAATCCTTCACAATACAGTGCAGTATAGCACACATGCTCCATGGATGCAGACGTTGCCACCTTTAAAGTCATTGTAAAACTTTGCTGTGAGTCAGATGTGATTTATAATCATTGCCACACAGTGTGATGATCCTCTGATCGATATGTGACCAGCTTTGTTCAGATTCTGGAGTCAGCCTACTGTTAATTCAAGAAAGATGATGATGAAGATGATGATGATGATGATGTAGAGAAGAACTACTGTAAAACTCAGAGTTATGGAGAAATCAGCTTGCTATAGCCTGTTAAATTGTTCAGTTTAAAATAATAAATGATACTTTAAACTCCAGTTGTCTATCCGCTTTTTGATAATAATCGATTATAGATTGTTGCCTCAATTCATTTCATTTGTTACATTTTAAACTGATGCATTGATCCGAACTGTGGTATCGTTAAACCCCTACTAGTTAACACGCTTGGTTAAAGTCTTTGCTGTAATCAGCGTGGTGTGGTTATACTCACATAGACCTCGAGAAATCATGGTTTTGAGTTCAGCAGCAAACGATGTCATCACTGAGAGAAAAACAGAGCACAAAAACACGCGGGTGATGGAAGTGTCCTACACGTTCTTTACTTTCTTTACTTTCTTCTTTTCGTTTGAAGTTTCAGCGAATAAAACTTCACAAACTACAGACGGAGGTGCCTCGTGGTGTCAGTGGCATTTAACTCTGGACACTGTGAGCAGTCTTATTTTACCTTCTTTGCCTTCTTGCATATAAAGTATAAAAACGCCACCCACAAACCAAAACACAGCAGGTTCAGTTCACTTTCTGCAACTGTGCTGAAATGTACTCAGAAAAATCTTTTATTTATTGGTCAGAAGTACAGCAAGGGGAAAAAGTCAGCATGCTGAGAGCAGCTATTTTCATTCAACCCAGTGTAAGGAAGCTAAGAACACCAAACAACATCCATAACAGCCTTTGAATTAAACAAGCGAAGATGAGGAAGAAGACAGGAAGATCTGTTTATAAAGTGTGACCCTGAAATCAGCTTCAGTCTGGATTCCATGTGGAAACGTGTTGAAATGATCAGGATGAGGAGCGATGATTTCGTGATTCGTGATTTCACTCGACTTCTTCCCAAGCGTATTGCTTTGACACACCACTGCAGTGCGGTTCTGCGGTTCTCTAACCTGTTCTGAAACCTTTTCTCTTATATTTTAATGAGCTGAGGACGGCTGGTGTTTAATCTGTTCTTCTTTGTGCTGCAGTGAAAACATGCACCTTAACAAGCAGCCGAGTTCACTTTTACTCCATTTGCAGCTGTAAGGTAAGAAATGATTAAAGCTGCATGCACACAACAAACCTGAAAGCAACCAGAAAGTAAAAAAAGCAAAAACCTGTACAAACAATGTACACATGAAGCAGACGACAAAACAAACCACAATCAAAACACCTGCTGGTTTGCTTGTTTGAGTATTGTTCATTAGTACAGTGCAGTGTTGAGTGAGTTTGAACAGAACCCTGGTGTGTTCTCCACCTCTGTGTGGTTCTTTAGACAGGTGAGAACACAGCAATCACACTCACTCCACTTCTAAAATGAACTCTACTGAGAAAGCGATTTGACTCTGAATCGACTCACCTGCAGGAAGTGAATCAAACATGCTGTGTGTTTTGTTGTAGATGTGAGCTGCTCAACTGAGCCAAAGCACAGAGCTGTAGCGCTGCAGAAATGCTCAGGATAAAAAAAGCATAAAATTATTAGTTTATATAATTTTTCTAAATTTGGTCTTGGCCAATTCCCGCCCACCTGCCAGCTCTCCCCTATCATATGACAGCTGGGAGGATGAAGACAATCACATGCTTCCTCAAAGACATGTGAAGACAACACATCTTTTAGAACTGCTGCTCATGCTGCATCACAGGGCGATGTAACACACACTCAGAGGAAAGCGCTATCTGCCCTCTTCCACATACACCAGCTCACAGACCCCCACCATTGGCTGGTGTTGCTGTGATTGACAGAGGACACAGAGTATGCCCCTCCCACCCTGAGAGCACACACAGTTTTGCTCTTTTGACTCCTGGCCATAGACGGCTGCGTCGGGATTCACACTCACGATCCCCTGATGATAGAGAGAAACACTTTTCTGTAGTTAACAAGTAAGTTTTAAGCCCCGCCCCTTACCACACACCTTTTATCCAAAGTGTTTAGAAATTTTTGGTGGTTTAATTATGTGCTGTGTGAAGCTACAAAAAGGAAACCAACAGCAAACAAACCAGAAGTTTGAAAAGTTTTATCCAAAAGTTTGGGAGAGAGAGAAATGTTCTCTGTCTGCATCCAATTACAGGAAGTGAACTAAACACTCCGCGCTCCGGATCGTGGGCGACGATTTCTTTATACGTGCAAGACGGCAAAGCAAGACGCAGCACAGAGCTGAGAGGTGCGATGTGTAGATTAGGACAACTAAAAATACTGAATCACAAAAATTCACAAAAATGCAGATGTTTAAAAATAGTATTCATTTCTTATTTACATTATGTAGATTTTTTTATTAAAATAATTATTCCTTTATTTATTTGGTAATTAATGAATCAGGCCTGTCTCTGTGCTACCTTTTCAGCTACCTGATTTCTAAACAATGAATTCTTCTTCTCTTTTAGCTTCTCTTCATCTTTCTTTTTCCATTCACTTTCTCATTTTCTTTTTCTTTTCCTTTTTTATTCTGCTTATCTTTATTTCTCTTTCTCTCTCCCTCTTTTTCACTCCTAATTTCTTTCTTATCTTTCCACTTTTCTTTTTTCTTTTTACACATTTTACATATTCTCTTGTTCTCTCTCTCTCTCTCTCTCTCTATTACTCAGTTATTCATCTCTCACACTTTCACTGTGTATTTCCTGTAAATAAAATAAATAAAAAAATATTTTTTCTTCCTTTTTTTCTCTTCTTACTTCCTTTTTGCATTTTTTTCTTTTTCTCTGACGTCCTTTCTGTCTCTTTTCTCTCCTTCTTTTTACTTCACCTATCATTATTTCTGTTCTCTCTATTTCATTCTTTCTTGCCCTTCTTAACCTTTCTTGTTGACCTCCATCTCTATTTATCTTTCTTTCTCCTTTATGTTTCTTTTTCACCTTCTTTCCTCCATCACTCTCAGCTCTGTGAATATTTCTTTGTGTATTTCCTTCTGGAAATAAAAAAATCTAGTTTTTTCTTATCCTTTTAATCTGTGCAAATAGAAAACCAATTGGAATAATCATTCTTCACTCAGCGCTCGCTCTAACAGGTGAGAAAGCGTCCCACATGCGCACAAAACCACCGAGTCAGCACTTTGAGACCACTCGAAATGCTGAAGGTGTGAAATGGAGTTTAACACACAGGTCTGAGATCAGTTCTGCAGTCGGACAGCAAAGTTGCGTTTTCAGCAGAGAAACTTCTCTTATTCAGCACTCAGAGTTCTGCTTTGACCTCGATTTATTCTCACTCCGTTTTTAGCAACACAGCGACATGCAGTTTTAGGAACACACCTGGCCATGCTGGATTTATTCCGGAAAAAAAACCTGAACATCTGTTTTCTTCTTTCTCCTGTGGAGTGAGCGAGGGATGATAGAGCGAGAGAGAGAGAGAGAGAGAGAGGAAAGGGAAAGGTCGTTTCCTGCTCAGCTTCTTTTCTCCTCCTCTCTACTGTGAACAACAGAGCAGAAAACAACTTTTCACAGTCGACTGACGACGGGATCTCTTTGTGTCAGGTCTCTCTCTCTCTCACACACACACACAGACACACACACACACACGGATCGTAGCAATCCCCTCACTTTCATTTCACCCACTGATCAGTTGTCATGGAAGTCAAGCCGCCTGTCTGTCTGCCTCTCGCCGGCTTTTTCCTCACCATCAAACTCGCTCGTCTTTGCCAAGAAGAGAAAACAAATTCAGCGCGAGATTGACTGCTCTGAGCCGCCAGGCCGTTAATCCGCACTTGGACTGCGATCGGTTTTCTTTTGCACTACTGTAAATGTGTCGCTTTCGTTTCTGGCTTGTTTGTAGTGTAAAACATTTGTTAGCTGCGGACTTAAATTCCAGCGCTGGGCTTTGATCCCGGACGAGAAAGTGTGCTGTTCAGTTTTCTTATCTTCCCTCGCTTCTCTCCAGTGTTTCCTCCTTCTGCCAGTCTCAACATGGCAAACTTTTATTTATTTATATCTTCTTTCTGTTTGAAAGTTGGAGCCCAGTTCATCTTAGAAAAAATATGAAGCAGAAGTTTGAAGTTTAAAGTTTGTTGCGACTGCAGAACCCGAGAACTCAATTTATTTTATCAAAGGCAAAAAAAAAAAAAAGTTTATATTTATTCGTTTGGACAACGCTGTTACTCAGACGAGACAGAACACAATCCGGAGCACAGAGACGAGACGAGAGACGAGAATGAGGATTAAAGGTTTTAAAGAAGTCGAGGGGATCGAGCTCATTACCTTCTTCAGCTAGTTACACCTGGAGAACTTAACTTCCATCATAGCATTGACTAAATTTCCACCATGTTTAACGCCCACGTCCACATTTATACTCACACATACTCACACATACTCACACATACTCACAGATACTCACAGATACTCACACAGACTCACGTACACTCTCATATACTCACACATACTCACAGATACTCACACATACTCACAGATACTCACAGATACTCACGTATACTCTCATATACTCACACATACTCACAGATACTCACAGATACTCACACAGACTCACGTACACTCTCATATACTCACACATACTCACAGATACTCACACATACTCACACATACTCACAGATACTCACAGATACTCACAGATACTCACGTATACTCTCATATACTCACGTATACTCACAGATACTCACGTATACTCACAGATACTCACGTATACTCACATACACTCTCATATACTCTCATATACTCACACATACTCACAGATACTCACAGATACTCACGTATACTCTCATATACTCACGTATACTCACAGATACTCACGTATACTCACATACACTCTCATATACTCTCATATACTCACACATACTCACAGATACTCACAGATACTCACGTATACTCTCATATACTCACGTATACTCACAGATACTCACGTATACTCACAGATACTCACGTATACTCACATACACTCTCATATACTCTCATATACTCACACATACTCACACATACTCACATACACTCTCATACACTCACACATACTCACACTTCCTCACACATACTCACAGATACTCACGTATACTCACAGATACTCACACATACTCACACATACTCACACATACTCTCATACACTCTCATATACTCACACATACTCACAGATACTCACATACACTCACACATACTCACACTTCCTCACATACACTCTCATATACTCACATATACTCACACATACTCACACTTCCTCACATACTCACACATACTCACACATACTCATATTCACTCTCATACACTCACATACACTCACACATACTCACATACACTCTCATACACTCACATACACTCACACTTCCTCACATACACTCTCATATACTCACATACACTCACACATACTCACACATACTCACACATACTCATATTCACTCTCATACACTCACATACACTCACACATACTCACACATACTCATATTCACTCTCATACACTCACATACACTCACACATACTCACATACACTCTCATACACTCACATACACTCACACTTCCTCACATACACTCTCATATACTCACATACACTCACACATACTCACACATACTCACACATACTCATATTCACTCTCATACACTCACATACACTCACGTATACTCACACATACTCACGTATACTCACATATACTCACACATACTCACGTAGACTCACGTATACTCACATAGACTCACGTATACTCACGTATACTTACATATACTCACAGAGACTCACCTATACTCACATATATTCAACAGTGTTTTCAAAAGTATCTCTGTCCACATAAAAATGAAACATTGATTTGAAAACAGTCACATGAGCACATCAGAGCAGTCATAACACCACAACACAGAGAAAAAAACTACAACACCTTACAAACCAGAGAAAACAAATGATAAAAACATATTTGTGTTTGTGTGGGCGGAGCCTGAGTTTATGATACAAGAAGTGTGTATGGAAAATTAGAGCAGTTGCTGAAGACTCTTATGCAGATTTCGATTTTCTTTATTTTCGACTTCACTTTCTATGAAGCTCGTATTCATTAATCATTATAACTGAGCTTAGAATTCTTTGGAAGTTGGTAATGATTTCTTGTAAGCATGTTTATAAACTTTAATAGCTCGAATAATGTTTTATAACCAAACAGGGCCCTTTCAGGGGCTTCCTGAGATGTTTCTATACACTGGACATTTTAACAGAATTTCCAAATTTCTACCTTTGATGTTTCCATGGATACCGTTACTGTCCTGCATCACCCCTGCGTTATCAGTGCCCGCATGTATGCGTTAGGAGTTATTGTCCCTGCAGCTTTCAGCCAATCAGAACGCAGTGTACTGGATGTGTTTCCTGCCAAAAAACTGAGAAAAAAAAGACAATATGAAAAAAGAAGCTGCTTTCTTTGCAGACATTTGAGAGTAAAAGTCAAATGTTCTCTTTTCTCCACTGTGACAGTTCCATAATATCTCTCTATCTCTCTGTCTCTCTGTCTCTCTCTGTCTGTCTGTCTCTCTCTCTCTGTCTCTCTTTCTCTCTTTCTCTGTCTGTCTTTCTGTCTCTCTCTCTCTCTGTTAAAAACCTAAATTGACGCTCGACTCTCTCTCCCTCTTTTAACATTTAGCTCGCTTCAGTGCTTCTTGCTCCTGTCGACAGAGCTGTCAAACCTGTAATAAAGTGTGTGTGTGTGTGTGTGTGTGTGTGTGTGTATGTGCGTGTGTGTGTGTGTGTGCTCTTGGATCATGCCTGTGCCGTGTTCTTGCAGCTCGTCTGTCATGTCCTTGTTGTAGACGTCACGATGTGTGAGCCGAGTTGAGCTTCATTTCAGATGAAGTGCGTCGTTCAGTCGTTTATTTGTGTGTCAGAAGAACAGAGTTCAACACACACACACACACACACACACACACACACATACAAGTGTCTTGTCACAGTTTTGAAAATGTCTCAGTGTTTCAGCAGCAAAAGGACAGCTGCGTCTTTCGGTGAGACTCACGCCCGTGAGTGGGCGTGGCTAAGTGAGACAGATGGATGATATAAGACTCATATTTGGGCTCAAAGACACACCCACATTTCCATTTATGGACTTAAATATGACTCACTCTGCAGTGCTCCATAAGACCCACTTCCCTTTCCGTACAGTGTGCTTTTTAACCATGGGGTCTTTCATTTAAATGTGAAATGGGCGGAGTCAATCATTTATAAAGTGTGCTTAACTCCACCCAAACACATCACAAGGCAGAAGTCATTAGTCCCACCTACAACCGTTAATCAAAACCATGTGTTCACTTTTAAACTAAATATTTGACCATATTAGCTCTACTGTACCAACACTACACAGGAAACATCACTTCCTGTCTGACTGACCTAGCATAAAAATTGCTAGCTTAGCTAATGTTTGCTAACCTAGCAAACAAAAGCTAATCTAGCGAATGAAAGATGGAGAGCTGTTAATCGAGTGTGCTCAGTAGGACGGCCTCAGATCAGTGAGCTGAGCTGCTGCTTGAGTGTTTTATCACATTTATTCTTTTTACATTAAAACTTTACTGGATGTTTAATATAAAGGACATTTAACACAAGTGAGTGTCTCTGCAGTGTACAGTGCAGCACGTAGGGTGAGTGAGGGTGTGCTCTTTCAGGAAAATCATCAACAACATGGTGGTGTGATGAAGCAGAGTTACTGCTCCCACCCTGAAGCTGATTATTTTCCTCTAACAGCACGTCCCTGAGTGTTTTATTCCTCTTACTCCACAGCAACTTACCAACAATTACAATTTATTATTTATTAAAGAACAATATGTTGTACTTTTTATCTATTAATAGTTACATTTAATGTTCTGTGAAACAAGTTAGTTCCTGTTGTCGCTTACGTTATAGCAGCTATAAACACTCGTTCCCTCACCAGCCTCTCTTTATTCTCTCTCTTCAAGTTAATAAGACAAAAATAAACGCAGCTTGTTACGCATGTTACTGAGAAACCGCAAAGAAGCGTAAACTCCTCTGTCCTGAAGATGTCGGAAAACTTAAAGTTACAGCTTTACCTCTGACTGTTACAAAGCGCTGACACTGGAGACTCCTTCCATACATGTTACAGGAATTACACAGGTTTTTAATCAGTTTATTATCAGTGGAGCATCCGCTGCACACGTCTGTGGGAATGAGCTGTTGCTATGGAAACGTAATGTCAGAGCTGCTGTTAGACAGCATTAATTTTTTAGAAACAGGTGCAGTATAGCGTTAATGATACGGGATATAGATATATTATTTTGAAGTTCTTCCTCACGCTGCACTGTCGTGTTGATATTTTTTCCTCTGATTACTTGAAAATCAGATCTCATTCTCATCATATGTTAAATCAACCCTCGGCTCATTCCATCTGACAAAATTTGCATAATTTGTCTATCTGATTAGTGCGGTTGTGTCTTTAGAACAATGTCTGTGTGTTGTGTGAGCAGCAGCAGCACTGAGTGTGTAGGCGTTCACACACTCGCCATCAGCGAAACTCATTTGCAAATGAGAAGTTCACTTTGTCTCCGCGTTGACCTCTGCTTCTCGAGAAAAGTGCGATGTGTACTGCGTGTCACGGTCACTCTGGATTATTTCCACGTCTGATTATGAGCTTTTTCTTGGAGGAACATGTGAGCTGGTGCCACCTACAAGCAATTAACACCAAGCACAGTGTGTGTGTGTGTGTGTGTGTGTTTCTCGTAGCAGCAAGACAGCAAACAGCGAGTAGTGAGAAAGAAATGACAGAAAACATCTGGCAGCCAATAATCAGTTACAACCGAAAGCTTCACTCGAGGTTCCAGCAAACTGTGTGATTAGTCTGAAAAGAATTTCCTTACAACACTGTGTGTGTGTGTGTGTGTGTGTGTGTGGGTGTGTGTGTGTGCGTGTGTGTGTGGCTAACAAGGCACCTGCCCATCGACACACACTGCTACTTGTACCTGTAATATAATAATGACAATCGCTGCACTGTTATTATGCTATCAGCTGCGCTACTCATACAGCTGATGTGTTAAATACAGTCTACAGGAATCACACTCCGAGAAACACGTCCATCCGAACGCGTTGCCGATGTGAAGCTCTTCCCAAAGTCGGAAAAGTCCAAATGGAGGGATTCGGTCTAAACACACCCGACAGTAGCTTAGCGAGCTAGCTAAACATGGAGGATTTCTCTCTCATGCTGTCCACTTTAACCAGGACGGCTTTAATCCTAGACGATGAGACGGCGTGTGTGTGTGTGTGTGTGAAGTTATGGCGTACGTGTTTGAGGCGAGGTCGAGCATCAGCGTTGCCGATGGTGACGAAGAGCAGCGAGGTCGTCAGCGTGAGACATCTGACGCGTCGGAGTGGGAGATAAAATGATATGACTGACTCTTACTGATGGAGACGGGAATAAAGACAGAATTCTCCATCAGTCTGATGATGCGACGTTCCAGCAAGCCGTCCAAAAAGTCACATGACCACCAACTCACACAAACTCCGCCCCTTCCACAGGAATAAACTCTCATTTGGAAATATGGGAATATAGTGTACATATACACTGACTTTCATTTCAGGAAGAGTTTAAAACCTTTTAGGCCTCTTTTAGATCTTTCTTCTGATAAATAATAACACACTGTTAATAGCTGATTAGCTAGAAGCCTAGTTTATAGTCATGACATTCTCCTTTTTCAGCATCACTCTCTCTTTCTCTCTCTTTCTCTCTCTCTCTCTCTCTCTCTCTCTCTCTCAGGCTGTATTTAGCGTTAATTGCCTGTCATTCTCTGGCCGATATACAGGATAATTTGACATAAAGGCAGTCAGAGTTAATAAAGCACAGAGAGCGTCTCGTTCTGTGCCAGCTGTCTCTCTCTCTCTCTCACACACACACACCCACACACACACCCACACACATACACACACACACTCGTCTCCTGTTCAGGAAGAGACGTTTCTCTTTTTAGCGTCTGAAGTGGTGTTGCTCTTATCGAATGTGAGATGAGAGGTTTGTCTTTGTGTCTGAAAGCTGCTCATTTTAGAGAAAGTGAACAATACGCATGAATAATCTGGTCTTTTCTAAATTTCTCTGCTTTCTCACAGAGGTGTTTTCAGGAAAAATACATATTAAGGGATAAATGAAGTTCAGAAGTGCAGAGTTCTAGCTACAATTGAAAGCTTTTTTTTGTGCATAAACCTGCAGAGTGAACTTGTGCTAAGTGTTCTGCATATTCTAGAAAGACGAGGAATTTACAGAGACTTTATCGCCGCTATATTAATTTAAAGAACAATAAAAATTGTTTAAATTATTAACATTTCATCCACTAACACATTTATTCTCAGCATGATGATGTGTAGCTTCAGATATAACCCTGACCCTGCGTTTGTGTTCGACACGGAGCTGCGATTTCATCTACAGAGACGTTTAAACTTTCTCACTTCTACACAAATTTATGTTGTGTACGACGCTGAAAAGCAACAAATTCAAACTAAAAGAAAAACATGAGCGTGGTTTCACCTTCTCCTGTCATACAGCAGCTCGCATTAATGTACAGAGACGCTAGGAAGAAAAATAAAGCTTAGAAGGAAGGAAGTGATCTTCTCTCTATCTGTTTAATCTAAACTTAATCTCATTTTATTGTATTTCAGATTATACGTTAGTATTTTAATTCATGCTCGAAATGTCTAACAATGTCACTTTAACTTGCAGTTTTGTTGTAACTTTTTGTCTCCTTGTAAACTCTTGATATTGGAAATCTTTGTGCAGAATGTTAGATATTTATTTCGCAATTTAGAAATTTATTTTTCACTTCATACTTAATCAATTGATTAGAGAACAGTGAAGTGAAAATGAAAATATTTATGAACAATTTACTTAAAATGAACAACCTTCAGTCTCAGAAAGGCCGTGTCTCATCTCTGACCTCTACATAATCACAGAAATCATGTTTAAAGTAACTGAAATAACTCGACTAAAGACTGAGAGAGAGAGAGAGAGAGAGAGAGAGAGAGAGAGAGAGGGAGGGAGAGAGGTAGAGGGAGATGGAGAGACAGAGAGAGAAATATTTAAATTATTTTCTGTATAAATCTCTTTCATTCCTCTCTCTCTCTCTCTCTCTCTCTCTCTCTCTCTTTATTGCTCTACAGTAAATGCATGTGAAACATGTATACAGAATCTCTCTATAGGAGAGAAACTAATAAACTAATTAAATTCTCTCCTGATCTGTAAAACTGAACATTTCCTTTCCTACAGTCCAGATTCAGAAGATGTGAAAAAAAATAAAAAATAAAATAAGAACTGAATAATAAAAATGTCTCACACTCCAGCAGTCACTAATTTGTCCTGACACATCAGGATTATTCCGTCTTTTTACATTAGTCTGGATATAAAAAATAAATAAATAAATAAATAAATAAAAATCCATGCGACCGTATAATAAAGTGTCACTTTTCTACACACACACACACACACACACACACACATGGATATAGTATATTCTCCAGTTCATTATCCGTTATCAAGTGAATAAAAAAAAAAAGAGTTTAAAGAATGTTTAAGTAGAGTTTGGATTTTATATTATATTATATTATATTAGTATATTAAATGTAAATATAAAAGGATAAAAATACACCACCAGCACACACACAGTGGTTTATTGCTTAATTATTATTCACTGAAGTTGTTCATGTTTAATTCAGTAAATTATTATATAAATTATATACAATGATATACATTATTCTTTATTTTTAATGATTTTGTTCAATAATGTATCGTAACTGATCTGTGTGTAATAATAATAATATTTTAACAGGAACAGAGGAAGATGTTTATTAGTGATGAATAACTAACGTGAAACGCTCCTCAGACTTCTGCAGCGTGACTTCATTAAATTCTCCCATAATGAATTATTCATGTATGTATTGATGTATTGACAGTTACAGACTGCCACAGGAGTGATGGAGTGTGTGTGTGCGTGTGTGTGTGTGTGTGTCGTGTTAGAAAGCAGAGATGAGCTGATTGTCTGTAAAACAACACTGTAATCAGTGCAGTGAGGTATCATCATCCATCTCCTCCTCCTTCTCCTCCTCCGTCTCCTACTCCTCCATCTTCTCCATCTTCTCCTCTTCCTTTTCCTCCATCTCCTCCATCATCTCCTGCATCTTCTCCTCCTCCATCTCCTCCATCATCTCCTGCATCTTCTCCTCCTCCATCTCCGCCTCCATCTCCTACTCCTCCATCTCCTCATTCTCCTACTTCTACTCCATCTCCTCCTCCTTTTCCTCCATCTCCTCCATCATCTCCTCCTCCATCTCCTACTCCTCCTCCTTCTCCTCCTCCTTGTCCTTCACCTCCTCCTCCTCCTTGTCCTTCACCATCACTCCATCCTCCTTTATTTCTCTCTGGAATCTCGTTGGAGTTCAAACGTCTCTTTCGCTTCCTCACTGTTCATGTAACGACTCGTCCAAATCCCAGCGCTAATTAAGACTCTGAGCAGGGATGAGTGCTCAGGGGCGGAGTTTATTTAAATTAGTTAGATAATTCAGCCAATGGGCAGCATGATCCTCACTTTAATATAAAATACTGCTGTTAAACACACACACACACACACACACACACGTGTGGAATAAGAGATGGAGCTACATAAACATACACTGAGCTGGCATGAGCCTGTGATGTAGTTATCTTTGTTAAGGTTTAGTGTCTATCTGTCTGTTTCTGTCTGTCTAAATATTTGTCTTTCTTTCTCTCCATCAGTCTGTCATTCTGTCTGTCAGTCTGTCTCTCTCTCTGCCTCTCAGACTGTCAGTGTGCCTGTCTCTTTCTTTCTGTCAGTCTCTCATTCTCTATCTGTCTGTCATTCTGTCTGTTTGTCCATTTCTCTCTCTCTCTGTCTATCTCTCTCTTGCTCTGTCTTGCTGTCTCTCTCTGTCTCTCTCTCTGTCTCTCTCTCTCTGTCTCTCTCTCTCTCTCTCTCTCTGTCTCTTTGTGTGTGTCTCATTAGTTGAGGATGAAACTTTATAAACTTTCTCTTGTTTGGTTTCAGTGGAACTTCGGGAGTTGGGGTTCTGCCTCATGGCCTCTTTTCTCTTCTCCTCACTTCCTGTCTGAGGTTGGAGGTGTTTTAAGCTTCGTCGAGTTCGATCTTGGCCTCCACCTTATCGTCCTGGGGCACATTTTCCCTGAGGAACATCCCTCAGAGCAGCTTGGCACGCTCTCCTGAGAGGAGGAGAAGAAACAGAAGAGCTGTGAGTGTTGCTCTCCTGCACACCTAATCAGTCTGAACAAACAGTCCAACTCCAAGCTGCTCCTGAACTCACTGCTACAAGTTCCGCTTTATAAATAAATCAGATGTGACGGCTTTTTATCCTTCTTTCAGTTCTAACATCACGGTTAAATCTCATTATTTTAACTTTTTTTATCTCGTTTTTATTTTAGCTTTTTTTTAACCCTTGTGAATTCTATTACATCACTGTAGCAGTAGGTTTAATTGAACAAAATGGCTTCCACACTCATTATTCAGCAACACAGAGAATAGCACTTGATCCAGCACATCCTGGTATTTTACATTTTTATATCGAGCTCTGAGAGTTACTCGAGCGCAACTTAATGACGTCACGAGACTCTAAATCAAGGTGATGAAATCGTAATGTGTGTGTGAGATGTAGGAGATTTTATCACACTCTTAATTCATTATGCTGATTTGTAGAATTAATAAAATAAAGTCAGTGTTGGTGTTAATTCGATGCTGTAAAGCTTTAGCTCAGAACTATCGCAGAAATCAGGGGTTACTTCAGGTCACTGTTTCTGATCCAGTTTAAAATATTTCTAATTAACCACAAACTTAAATTGAAGTAATTACATAATCTAAACGACATGAGATGTGTTAGCGCAAGTTTTTAATCAGTAATGCCGTGTTTCAGTAATGAGGAAAGGAATCACTACAGTAAGATGTGTGGACTTTAAAATCAAAGCAGTGAAAATTTAGATTAAATAAAATTATTCAACGATGCTGTTTTACATTAATGAGACCATTACATTAGATAAACATCTCACTCCTCTGGGTTTCACCTCCTTATAGCAAGCTCCACATCATCCTCCTGATCCCTCTTTCCTTCTTTCTTTCTTTCTTTCTTTCTTTCTAACTCGACCTCAGATAAGAAACACATGTAATAAAATGTATTTTTTCTCATCTTGTATAAGTGCTCTATTCATCCCGTGTGCAATTCTACCAGTTTTGACTCAAAGCTACAGATAGAACCTGAATAAACACTCCTTTTTCCGACTGTACGCGGTCCTGAGATGCATTTTTACTCCCTCTTTTATCAGTTGACACCAGAAAAGGTTTTAGTCGATGTGCAGCGCGCTTTTCCACAAAAGCTGAAATCATCGCTAACAAAGCCGCTGTTTCAGGGACGGAAATGTAGAAAGTCCAAAAGTGTTTTGTGCTGAAATTCCGTCCTGCGTTCCCAGAGCGATAAATCAGCCGGACATCGTTCAGAGGAAGCAGAGCGACGTTACAGAGCAGTTTAACTTTGTGTAAATGAGAAGTGACGTGATGAGGTTAGCCTGAGCGATGGTGCTACAGACATGATTTTTTTTACTCTTTTGTTAAACATTATCTGTGTGTGTTTCTGGTTTCAGATATTTTGTTCCTGCTCGCGGCTCTGTGAGTCTCTCTCTCTCTGCTACGAGCTTCAACTCTTTCATTTAAACACACAACAGCTTTACTGACTTCACCACAACTCTAATGTGGATAATTAGTTTCTATCTGCCTTTTTAAAGCATCATTTTAAACGATATTTATTCTTTTGCCGCAGCTGCAGCACGCTGTGAGCCTCACACTCGTTCTGAGGATGCGGCTGCTGTCGGTGTTTATTTTCTAATCACACTGCGCTCAGACGATCAGGCCTCAAATGGGACGTTATACTTCCGTGACTGACAGTCTGCTCTAATCGGACGCGTTGTTTCTAATGCCTAAGGAGAACTTACACCATTTTTCTTCTCCAATTCGTCTTCCTCCCTGTTTATTCCTCCGTGTTAACATGTCAAAAACAAGCTGCGCTCTGATCTTTTTCCCCCAGTCCCATTCTGCAAGTGTGAAATTAGTCGAGTCTGCCAGCGCTGACAGCCAGAGAGTCCGCAATCAGCAAAAAACACCGCCAAGCAATTTATTCCTCCCTCTGATCGCCTCCGATACGTTAACACATCCTGCCAATGTGATTAAAAGAGAAAGAAAGAAAGAAAGAAAGAATATGGAGAAAGAGACAGAGAGAAAGAAAGATGAGGAAGGAAGTAAAAAAGTGAAAAAGGAAGTAAAGTAAATAAAAGAAATACAAAAACAATAAAAGGTGGAGAGGAAAAAAAAGAAAAAAGAAACAAAACAGCAACTGAAAAGAAGGAAGTGAGAAGACAAAAGAAACAAATCAACAAAGAAAGATGGAGACTGTGTGTGTGTATGTGTGTGTGTGTGTGTGTGCATGTGTGTGTGTGTGAACAGCTGAGAGCTTTGTGTTGTGTTTGTGTTAATCTCTGGTTGTGTTCCTCATTAAAATGTTTTCAGATGCTGCAAATTGGAGATTAATCTAACTCTCTGCTCACAGCATTACAGCCTTACACACCTCACACACCTCACACACTGTGAACAAAATAATCACACACCTGTGATAGATAGATAGATAGATAGATAGATGGATAAAGGTACTTTATTTACAAAAAGAGAACAACTGAAGAACATTTAATCTTTTGTTCTGTGTGTGTGAGTGAGTGTGTGAGTGAGTGTGTGTGTGTGTGTGTGTGTGTGTGTTACTGTAGATATGTTCATGTTACTGTATCATGAATTTATTAATTTGTTATGAAGCATTATGAATATATAAGATGAGGTTATAAACGCTAGCTGTGACTGTCATTACTGTCTACCAGCCGAGTGAAACCCACGCTGTCTCTCACTCTCGCTCTTCTGATTGACGTTATTCCGGTGTTTTCCGCAGTGAAGGCGACACGCAGGCGGTGATACGACCCACACCAGCTACAGTTTGAAAGCATCCATCACTCTGTGATTGCCAGATGTTCAGATTTAATTCAGCAAAACATTTTCCAACGCAACAACAAACATCTGCTTTTACGATCACAGAGAAGTTTCATCACCAGAGGACGGAGACAGAAACACGGACTCTGACGATCCGGAATGAAATGAAATGAAACCACACCGGGAACGCTGGAGCGACTGAAGGAGGTTCTTTATGAAGCTATGTTTTACAGCTGGTACAAAACGCTGCTGCTAGAATCCTGACTAGGACCAGTGCAGGGATCACATCACACCTATTCTGGAAGCCTTGCACTGGCTTCCTGTTAGGTTCCGTATTGATTTATAATTCTGATGCTCACTTATAAGGCCTTGAATGGTTTAGCTTCTCAATATTTGTCTGAGCTGTTAACCCCCTACACACCAGCACGTGATCTCCGCTCTTCCGAAGCTGGTCTTTTAACTGTTCCATCAACCCGTCTTAGAACTATGGGTGATAGGGCTTTCTCTTCCCTGCCCTCTGAGATTAGAAATGCAGCATCTCTTAGTGTTTTTAAATCTTCTCTTAAAACACACTTTTTTGGGGGAGCTTTTATGGGATCCATGTGATTAATTTGTTTTTATTTATACTGGCTCTGTTAAGAATGGTTCTTATTTCTATTTTTGTATTTTATCTCTGCTTGGATTTTATTTTCATTTTCATTTTATCTTAATTTATGTAAAGCCTTTTGAGATGCTAATTTAAAGGCGCTATATAAAATAAAGTTTATTATTTATTATTCTTTATTATTATTATTATTATTATTATTATTATTATTATTATGTTTGGGTGTGTCACTGAATGTGGGCGGAGTCAAGCACAACCACCAACCACAAAGCCTTTTGGAATATCAGCGTCTCAGAGGTCGGGATGTGATGCTGCTCGACCGTTTAGCAATCATCTGCGTGCATATTGTCGTGTTTATTTTGCAGCTCATTAGCTGCTCTTTATGGCACTTAAGCGCTTCTAAATAGCGCCATAAACCCTATAAGTGTGCAGTCTGATGACACAAAATATTAAAAAACCCTGAGACTTTTAGCGTTAGTGATTTTAATAATTCAGTGATTTGCGTAGAGTGTAGATTAAAGAAAAAAAAGAATAAATAAAATCAGAAAATCATCATGGAGGATCATCATTATGTGTTTCAGTCAATATTACATTATATTATTTATAATATCTTATTTAAAGGGTATTAAATACATATTTACTTCACTGTAAACACAGGAAAAGTCTAACCTCAATCCAATCATTTATTAGCAATAATACGTAATAATAGTAAGCTTGTAATTAGGAATAGGAATGAACATATAAAATTGAATTTATGCAGAAATCATGCAGAAATATTTACATACTGTAAATACACACTGGGTTTAAATTCCAGTCAGTGTGTTTTATAAGGTTTATGAAGGACACTGAGGTGTAAATCATAGTGACACATAAAGTGACGTACTGTATAAAGCAGGAAATGAGCTTTTCTCCGATGACGTGATGTGATTGTGAAGTGGGCGGAGCTTAAAGCCTTCTTCATAGTTGCTAAGTAGTGTGTGTAGACGTGAATGACTTGAATGAAATTCTGAGATTGTACAAAATGCTAGTTTTAAACTAACTAACTAACTAACTAACTAACTAACTAACTAACATCATACTGGAGTTCTAGTGCTGGCTGGGGTTACAGTAACTTCCTGTTTTGGTGTTTTTGGCTCCGCCCCCTGATTATCAGTGTCACCTGTGTGTTGTTTTGTCTTTCCACTTTGTTCATCTAATAAACTGATAACTGTGCAGTGTGTGTTGTAGCGTGCACTGGTCTCACACACACACACACACACACACACACACACACACACACACACACAATAGCCCTGTTGATAAAGCTTCCAAACTGTGAATCCAATTAAAGTGAAACAAAAGTGATATTTTAGCGAGCAAGCTGTAGTGGAGTCTGAAGTGGCTGTGTAATTTGTTTGGCCTTTGTGTGTGTGTGTGTGTGTGTGTATGTGTGTGTGTGTGTGTGTGTGTGTTTTCTGCTTCCTCTTTCTCTCTGAACGCAGCCTCATAAACCCAACACACACTCAATAACACGCGACCTGTGGGTTTGTTAACAGGCTTTGTAGTTGCACTAATACATTTCCTTACATGGCCAGTGTAGATTATAGTCCGGGTTGCCAGTTATCGATCGTCTCTAATCCCCCTCGAGCTCAGCATGCCCCATTATTCCGAGTTTACTGCCATGATGCTAACGCTAAAGCACAGAGGGGAAATGGAAGAAGCTTGTGGAGGAGGAGGGAAAGGCTCTAATCCAATAAATTGTGTCTCTGTCCCTGCATTTATCTGATTATTCTAATAACGAAGAGAAAACACTCACGCAGGACGTGAGTAACAATGAGAAAAACAACAGAATGCAAATGCGGTTAAAGGAAACGCGGACGGGTCAGGACTAACAGAACGCTTCCACAAACCACTGCAGGTTTCTCGTTCGAATACGTTATTGTTTCTATAGTAACGGCTCATTCACAGAGACTCATCTGCCATGGTTTACTGGAGAGAAAAAAAGCCAGCTCTTTTGGCGTATTTTTGAGCGATAACTCGTATCAGCGTACTCTGATGTTAAAATGCGGAGCTCCTACGCAAAATGTGTGAAGGTTAGCAGGTCTGTTGTGGTAATCTCTCTCTCACACACACACACACACACACACACACTACAGATACAGTGGAGAGAGATTAGACGGAAGAATTTTCGCTAGAATATTTTTTTAATCCAGAGAACAGCCTGCACCTTGTCATAACTCCATCAGCACTCGTTCTTTATGTCTGGTGTGTGTTATCAAGTCTGTGAGAACACATTGTACCGAGGCTCCACCATTGATGGAGTTCTGGCGCACACTCACACTCGGAAAGTTTTTTTTTAATCCACACAGAGTCATGGGTTTATTAGAGACACACACACAGAACAGCGAGCATCTGATCATCGATATCACAGAACTGAGCACTAGAGCGAGAATTAAAACCGTCTGCCATAAGTGGAGGTCTTGCAATGAACTCCAAGTGTGTGTGTGTGTGTGTGCATGTGTGTGTGTATGTGTGTGTGTGTGTGTGTGTGCGTTGGTTTTTATGGCTTATGAGGACTTTTGACCTGTTTACGTACCGACACTACGGGGACATTTGGAATTATGAGGACGGGGACAGTGTCCCCATAATTCCTCTAATATATCTATATATATCTAAGTAAGAGAAGCTAAAATTCAAAGTTTCGGTCGAAGTCCACTTACACCACATA